>JBBMFX010339003.1:0-18606 GCA_037832545.1 Rhabdalestes septentrionalis
CGTAGAAAAATCTCTCTCTCTTTCTCTCTCTCTCTCTCTCTCTCTCTCTCTGTGTGTTCGTTTTTTCGCTTTTGTTTAGAATATTGTAAAGTGATTCATGTTGTGAAAAGATGATGTATGTGGAGTTGGTGAAGTATGTGGATTTGTATATATATATATATATATATATTTAATAATTCGACATATATTTGATCGTTATAGTTGTTATGAAATATTATTGGATCCTAAGGTTGAGTAGTGAGGGCGCGTGGGGCTGCGTCATGCGCGTGCGACTGAAAGGGGTGGCGCATGCGCGGTGTGCTGACCTTCCCCTGGCGGAGTCCGGGACCTTGAGCAGATTGCAGACAAACTCTCTGAAATCCTGCTTTCTGTGGGTTATAAACCCCACCATGCCCGGTGAGGTTGAAATTCCGACATTGTCGGAGCTGAACGTTGAGGAGGTATGTGCGTGGAATGTCTGAAATCCGTAAAACAGGCTCTTAACTTGCTTACCGACAGTGCTGGAAGTAAGCTCTTACTTCTAAACTGTAAGGCTCTGACTTCACTCTCTCAGAACATCATGTCTGTCAGTCTGTCTGCTGAACTAAAAACATTTATTTTACGTTAAGCTCATTTATACGCTGCCTGACTAAACTCTGCAGGCTCCTTTACCTATTTGTTGTTAGCAGCTAGCTAGCTAGCAAAGCCGCACACTGCGTGTTTTTGTTTTGTTTGTTTTTTTCGTTCGTGTGTGTGTCCTGTTTGCAGCCTAGTGCTCTCGCAAACACGAGGTTAGAATATCGCAGCCAAGTGTAATTATATTGAAAATAATTTTTACACCTACTAATGGTAATATTTGCCATGCGTGTACATTTTTGAATACAAATATTTTCACCGCTATTTTAAACTTGAGAACTGTAGATGTTGTTTTTTTTTACACAGTTATACGCGTACACAGTGCAGTGAAATGTAACCTTGAATAACTCCTGGGGGTGTCAGTTCCTTTGATATGCATAGAATTGTGACCCCCTTAAACCATTTGAGCACTCATGGTTCATTGCTTGATTAAAGCTTGCTTCTATGTGATGGAGAAACTTTTGCTTACTGTTTTTTAGTGAGTCTTAACAGTTCTGTATACCACCAAAATGTGTTCTAGTAACGTTAGAAGTCAGGCATAGAACCCTTTATACTAAAAGTAAAGCCCACTTTTTTACCTGGATATTAATACGATAATATTTCTTAATCGGCTTTTATCTAAAGCGACTTCGAATTTCAGAAACCACTTATGTTTCAGGACAGTGTGAGAACCCAGAGGAGAGTTCCAAGTGCCAAATCTTAAAGTAGTGAGAAATGCAAGAAGATATGAGCTTGTTCAGAAGAGCAAGTGTGTTTTATGAATAGTGTGATATTCAGTAAAGAAATCTAACCAACTTCAAATATAAAATGAAAGGAAAAGCCTTTTTGATTTTTGTGTCCAAAAAATTTATATTTCAGTATTGATGAGTCACAAATGTATTATTTCAGTCTCATTAAATGCAAATGCACACTTCAACTTTCTCTTGTATAGTGACTGAGTCTTTACACCTGTTCTTCTGTCCTTTTGAAAAAGATAAATGTATCCTCGGCCGTACTGAAAGCAGCTGCACATCACTATGGCTCGCAATGTGACAAAGCCAATAAGGAGTTTATGTTGTGCAGATGGGAGGAGAAAGACCCCAGGAAATGCCTGAATGAAGGGAGGAAAGTCAACGAGTGTGCCATTAACTTCTTCAGGTACTCACACTGCTTTTCCCTCTTGCATATTCGAGCTTTCGCTATACTTTAAAGTAAAGTGGTTCCTATTCTCCTTTACACCTTAGTTGTAATTAACATTTACCTGTTTGCTCTTTAGGGTTAAATTATTTATCTCATGCACGTGTTTGAGATTTTGCCCAGTAGCTCACCAGCTCTTTATTCACAATAGAAAACAGGGAGATATGTCAGCAAACCAACATAGCCTTGCCTTGACATGTATGCTTTGTAGATATATTATACAAACAGGCTGTAGTTTATGTAAAGGAGAAATAAAATGGGCTTCTTTTTTTTGGGGACATATCATTTTCACACTAAAGCATTGCTAGCTTTTGGTTGCAGATTTTCACTGATTCACTTCCTGTGTCTTAGGAGGGATTAGCTGTGTTTTGAAAGTGCTGAATGTGTTGTACATTGAAAATATGGGTGGGGAACAGGATGCCTGTAAACTTTTCATGGTTAATTTCAGTGACGAGTACCATTTGGGAGTTTTGTTTCACATATGCTTAGTGATGTTTTGCAGTCAATAATATGGCCTTGCGTATGTGGTTGAACAGTAATTTTTATTTATGCAGTGCAAGTCTCACACATGCTTTGATACTGGAGACAACAGGGTAAACATATTTGGCCAATAAGATCATCTGATTTTTATCTCCCCAAATACATTGGCCTGTAAAGCTAGTATTTGCCGACCAATGTCCATATCAGTTATGGCCTAGTTTGTATATGCATGTAAAAAAATTCATCCGGGTAGGTCAGGATTACATTTAGATATATTTTGTCCCACCTTAGCCCACTTTACCACTTACTGTGTGCACCTTCCAAGCTATGTGCCCTTTCTGGCATTTCGCCTGCTGTTCCACATTGAGATCTGGGGTTTAGGTATGGTGTCTTTGGAAGTCAGGCAAAGTGTCCTCATATCTGTTGAATCAGTCATGCAGAGAGGTGGACCAATGTACTGTACAGTTTTGTGCCTGGAATGTGGGAGTGTCAGTGTTGCTGCTTGGACCTAAAGAACGAAATTTGTGAAGAGTGGGCTAAAATGGACAGGAACTGAAGGCTGGTGTGAACCTTAACTTAAAGTATTGATGCTGTGAATAACAGCATTAGATGTTATAACGAAAAGCCAAGCATTGGAGAAGAAATGATTGCTAGGGATCAGAAGGATGGTCAGTGGAACCACAGTGGTTCTCTTTGCGAGGTACCATCCCCACACATTGTTCGGACTGTGTGCTGTTTTGTGGTCATGCATAACTGTTTTACTTTTCTTTCTTTGCATGAAGATAGTGACCTTGCAAGTAAATATGGTGAGATTGGTCTATGAGCTGGATATGAACTGGGTTTTAAACCTTGAGCACTGGCCTGTGTAACTAAACCGGCATCTGGATTTATCCACATGGCTAACATAGTAGGCAGCGAAAGTAAATATTTCTGGATATTTCAGGTTTAAATAAACAATTTCAGACTTGGGTCAGACTCGGTTAAAATTGGGCCCAGGTCAGGTTCAGATTCATGTTTATGAGCAGAACATTAGCTTTTTTGTCATTCCAGGAGTCATTGTGTCGTTCTGACCTATTGCATTACTCAGGGACTTATGAATTCAGAATGCACTGGGAACCTTGATCAGAACAATCAATTTATTAAATGATATAAACCAGGACCGGATTCAGTTTCAGTTTTAAACTACCTTCAGTTCTTACCTTGCTTTTCTATTTTTGAGTGCTTTATCTATAAAGTTACGTAAAAGCTACAGTTAAAGTGTGCACACATTTCTCTTGCTATGGAAAGAGCCATTTCAGTGGGTTTGACGCAAAAGGGCCTGTTTTAACCCACACAGTTTTCATTTGTGCTGGTGTGACATTATCATGATGCATGACTAAATCTCGTAATTATGTGTTGAACCTCCAGTGTCTGGTCTGCTCTGCTTACATCCTGAGTTGACCATAGAGAGCTGCCCCCTGCTCGATTATGTGTAGGAAGTGGTCTGGTTCATTTCAGTCTAGGTAATGGCAGGCGCTTGGCCCTAATAACACAGTGACGCCTCTGCATGGTGACTGGTGTCTGTCATTAAAACAGAAAGCAGCTTTCGGGTAGCCTTTGTTGGACGTCCACAAATCTCTTAACCGCGCTCGGAGGAGGCTGGAATAAACTGTTTTGTCCACAGTGTAAACATGAAGGAGTAATGTATGCAGTGTGTGAGGGGACCTCTGCGGTTTTCATAGATGACTTTTAGTCTCAAGTTGTAAGGAGAAAAATACACATCACAGGAAATATGTGTAAAATAAATCCCATGAAACGTGGATTTTTAGATTTATGTACAACAGACTCTCGTTAATGTTTGATATTTGTCATTTTCAGCCGTCACTTCATTCAGAATTGTATTCTGTCAAGTAAATGTAACAGCACTTTAAGAAAAGTTTTGTGAATTGCCAACTTTTTATACTAACTAGCAGTTTAACTGCAATTAAATTGTATTCCTAGATGAGCTAACCTGGCTATTAAGGAATGGAACCAACAGGAGCCTCATGTTTGCTTAATTTTGCTTAATATTTGCAACATTCATTTATACACTTCCTGCAATGTGCTCTGCAGGCAGATTAAGGGAAACTGTGCCGAGTCCTTCACGGATTACTGGACCTGCCTGGACTACACAAACCTGGCTGAGCTGCGGCACTGCCGTAAGCAGCAGCAGGTGTTTGATAACTGTGTGCTGGAGAAACTGGGCTGGGAGAGACCTGCTCTAGGGGACCTGTCTAAGGTGAGAACCTTGTTCATTGGCTTATAATGGGGTTCATCATTCATTTTGTTTTGGTGTTTTCTGAATGTAGTTTCTCCAGTGAAAAAAAAAAAGTAGTCCAAAACTGGCACTTTCCACAATATGAAAAAAAAATCTTGATTATTGTGCTATATATTGCAATAGTAAAATATTTCATTATGTTTAGGGTCCACATCACCTCTTTTCTTAAAGACTATTCATTCTAAGGGATAAGAGTACAGGTTAGAAATGGTCATTTAAGAATGAATAATGAATTACATTTGATATACACAAACATCAAGGTGAGAATAATTCTGCTTTTGTTGCATTACAAGAACTCAACCAAATACCTTACCTGGAGCTGTGATTGGTTGCCCCATCAAACACTGATTGGATACAATATTGCTGCCTTCTGTGCTCTTAGTATTGCAGAGACTGTTATTGCAGTCATGGTTAGCAGACTTTTTGCTATTGTTGTGGTTGCTCGGACCTCAGTTCTTGAGATCTTTATGTGGTCTCATTCGCTGTTTCTCATTCGTGCTCCTACAATTTTTCATGAAGTGGCTCAAAATACACAGTGAATTGCCCAGAAATTCATATCAGGGTCATGTGCGACATCTTACTGGCTGAGAAACTTGTGTTGCTTGAGCCTTTTACGCTATGCAAGTGTACTTCAAGATATGCGTACAGTTACCAAGCCAAAAAACCTTGTATGATTGCAAAAACTGGGGCTAAAATCACAGAGTGCACTTGGATATGTCTGTGTTAATCATATAGCTTTAATATAGAACTAAAGAACATGGCATGTTAACTGAATAAAACATTCTCCATACTGATGCCCTTCAGTGGATTCTCTACTGCTATAGAAGATCAATCTCTTTGTTTTCTCCCAGGTGACCAAGGTGGCCACCCCCCGGCCATTGCCCGAGGACCCCTACCATTCAAGACCCAGACCAGAGCCCAACCCTGTCATTGAGGGCCCATTAGAGCCGGCCAAGTATGGCAGCCGCATGTTTTTCTGGAACTAGTGAACGCCGCTTGACCCTCTCAGACATTTCCAAACCTCAACGGACAGTAGTGGAATTAGTGTCAGTCACGCAGAGCACTGTTCCACTATCCTTATGTGTAAAAAAAAAAAAAAGTATCAAGCTTATTGATGTTATTGATTAAATGAGTTTAATTTAAACCGTTCTGTGAGTTTTGTTTTACACGTTAACTGATAAATCATGCTGCAAAATCTTTTTGCTCAAAATTGTTCCCACATGCTTCGGTCCGACATCAGGGTGTATTACTTCATCTAATTGGATGAAAAAAGTTTAAATACTAACTCTTAGTTGTGTTTGACAATATTGTCATATCATGTTATACTATGCTACTTCAAGACAATAGGATACATGGGACAAGTCGATCCACAAAAATGATCAAGTGGTGCTTTGTTTAAAAATACAATAAAAAAAAAACTAATAATTAAAACTAATTATTATTCAGACTGTTTGGACTATAGATTGGACAAGATCAAATCTTTTAAAAATCATATCAACAAATGTACAGTCAAAGTTTTACGCTCTACTCTGAACCACACCTAACAGTTTGTTTCCACACCTTCTGACCTGTTTGCACTGCTTGACCACGGTCAGTATGAACCTCATGGTGAAATGCAGGAACTATTCGGATGGGAACCCTCAGGGCCTGGAGAGAAGGCCTAATCACTTTTGGCCAATCAAAAAAAGTCAATCTTCCTTTAATTTTATTCTGTTGAATTGTGTTTGTACTTGAAATGAAGTGTCAATATTCGTATTTAATTGTTAAATTTAGTCTAAACAGTTCATTAGTTTCCAATTGGATTGGTAGAGATTAATCGAACTAAGTGATTTCGTATCTGTTAGACGGTCAAGCTCTAGTTTGAAATCTTCTGGCCGATCGACCAACAGAGTTGATTCCTAGATAATGACCTAGGAATCAACCAAACAACTTTATAAAACACTGATTGTTGATACATTCTTCAGCTGAACTTAATTGTATTCAGTTCAGTTTAACGCTGATTTTTAAGTAATGCAGTGAGGAGAGGTCTGGGAATGACTAAAATCACTATTTAATGTAATATTATACAGTCTTATGTGAGCTAATCATGTTTTAAATATTCAACATTCTGCAGATACAGCAGATGATTTAAGAAATGGAATTCTTTTAACACATCAGTTATTGTCCATCCATAGTGAAGAAAAGGTTCTTTCACCCAAAATAGGAGTGCTCTGGAATTACCCCCCCTGCCCCTGCTCCTTTAAGCTTATTGTAAAGGTGCAATTTTTCATGTGCAATCTGTTCTGCCAGCCTCCTGACTTAACACAGCCATCATAGTGGTGTGTGTGTAAAAACCAGACTGAGGCTGCGTAGTGTCATGGACCTTTGGGGTTGGAGGTTTGGTCCCTTTAGGCCGAGGCCAATTTCCTCCTGCTCTCCGCTCTCGCTTCCTGTTTCGAGCGCTGCTGCAGGAGTGTCTGTGCAACACAACTCCAGTTCAAAGAGTCAGAGCAGGAGGACAGAGTCGCAGTGCCCTTCTGTTCAACTGCAGCGCCGCAGACCACCTCAGGTCAAACGGCCCCACAGGCTACTCACAGAACACCGCTCAATATAAATAAAACTAATGGGCGAAGCTCAGCCTTTCAGCATGTTTGATTAATGCCCAGAATACATGTGAGGACATTTCAAACTGCTTCTTGGACACATGTTGCGCTTTTATCTGAACATGGCACTGAACATCTCACTTAGCATTATTTTAATCAAGGTTGAGTATGATGAGGTCAACTGTATAGAATAGCTTTACACCTGAACGTTTGTCTCAACAATTTCAAACTTCTCAGGGTATATTCTTGATTTAAAGGCGATGTATTGTGTACATATTCACGAATCAGGGTGATTGCACCAGGTAGTTGTGCAAATTCTGAACAATTACTGCTGATTAGGGTTTGATTTCTGAGGGGTTTTGTGTTTTTGTTCTTAAGCAAATGATTCATTAAATATGACAAATCAAAATTCATATTTTTTTAAAGTATTTACTTGAAAATATATACTTATATATAGTATTTGCTATATATATGTGAACACACAAATCACTAAATGGCATTGAATTTTTCACTTAGTTCCATTATTTCATTAATTAATTTATTTTTTCCCTGTCCTGTCCGGCAGCTTAGCAAGCAGAAAGTGAAACTGGATGCCATGATTTGCCTGACACCTTTGTTTTGCCGATTGCATTATTAGAAATTGCATTATTTTAAGGCAATGCCATGCATATATTATTAACCGAGTGGAATAGATATAGGTTTGAACACTATCATAATATGTTTGTCTTACCTGACAATATGGGAAAAATATAACATAACACATAAAGGCATTTTTGTGATTCACAATGTTTGATTGTTTTGCTAAAATGTATCACTAAAAACACGGTAGAAAATAATGTACAATTACTATTTATCTGCTGAATTTAACTTAATGAGGGGAAAAAAAATAATGTCACATTTTGATTGTTTTGCTAAAATGTGCATGCAGCATGTATAGGGTGGATGTCTGTAACCTTTTTTCCAGAGGTCATCTACTTCACTCTGACCTTCTCTCACATCAACATAATGAGCTTCTTATGAAACACTGACAGTAACTGTTGACCTTGATCAGTCTATCACATGAAACTCCCCCCACATTCCCAGAGGTTTGGTCCAGTCTGGCAGATGGTGCAGGAAGCTGCTGACAGTGACTGCCCGTGTGTGTGAAAAACTCTTGTGCAAATTGAAAATAAATGCAAAAAAACAAGCAAGCAGTAATAAGAATCAAGCATCAAGATTTATCTTCCCTTAAAAGCAGTTGATATTTTGTGAACTTTTTAGAAGAGCACAGGTTTGGTTCCAGGTTTTTGCTTGATGCCTCCAGTCACTGTGTGCAGTAATAAAAGTCCATTAGCAGCACACACTCGTTTAATCTAAAAAAAAAAAAAGCCAAACAATGTATTTGATTGAGCTACAAGTAAAACTGAACTTCCATGTGGAAAGAGGTCTGGAAATAGTTAAGAGAACACTTAACATGTTACAGTATTGTGTTGTTCGTATTTGTTGTATAATTAAGGTTTAACACTAACTTAACACTTCTGCAGTGTTGCAGACAGCTTTTAAGTATGATTTTCTCAGGTGTCTTTGCATAGCACCTTAGTACAATATATATATATATATTTATATATATGTATATATATATACATATATATATTTATCAGCCTCAGCATTACAGGTTAAGTGAATAATTATCTTGTTGCAGTGGCACCTGTCAGAGATATAAATATGTAAAATGCATGTGGGACTTTGTCTTATGACTTGTATTTATTATCATTACATGGAGGTGCCTACATAATACATTTGAGACATTTGTATGACCCCATGTCCTAGCACAATATGAAAAACAGTCCTGTGTGACTTGAACACTATGGGCAGGGCCTGAGGGCTCGTGGCAGCCCTGACTCAGACCCCCAGCACAGGAAAGTGAGGTCAGCGTGGGTCGACACTGTCCCAGTGCAGGAAGCTCACTCTGGCAGAGGAAAGAAATACAATACAGGAGTTTCACAAAGAGGCAGCCCGCCCCGGGAGCCCGCCGCGCTAAAACACTCAAACAAACCAGTTCATTCGAGCCTCTATACCGCCAATATCCTCATTGTTCAGCTCCCACTTTGACAGGTTAAAAATAAATATTTGAACTGGCCTACAGACACAAACAGCTCGTCGCACGACTCTCTTTATCTCAGAGCCCCGAAGGTCTCCAGTGGCACTTGCCCTGGGACCACAGCCCAGGAGTAAGGCCTGTTTTTCCCAGCAGCCCTCTGGAACTGCTCTGAGCAATATGCTGCGTGAAGGCTTGGATCAACACAAATAACACTTGACAGCAGAAGTACAAACCTCTGACACAACAGAGTTTGATCTCTAAGGGGTTTCGAGGGTTTTGGATCATAAACAAATAATTCAGTGCATCAGAACTCCCAAATCTTGAGCAGATTGTTTTATGGAAGTTCAGGGTTTTTAAAAAATGTGGGGTTTTATTGTTTCAGTTATTTAATTTATTTACAAAAAAGGACAGATTCTTTCATTTTGATGAAAAAATTAGCATATGTGTTGCTGTATATTATTAGAATTTCTCCCAAAACAGAGGTAATATCACATCTTATAAACTTCAGTTCTCTCATGGTCTTGCCCTGCTCTATTTGGAAATTTGCCCTAACACTCCTGATCCAACAAGTTAGCTAATTAAAGAAATATTTGAGCCTCTTGGCTTATGTTATAAATGTTTTCAACAAGTTTGACCACTGAGAAGCATTTTGAAACTGGGTAATCATCACTCCATCAGGAGCCTCTCGTGTCCCGTTCATGTGATCACCCCCAAAGTGCCTTTTGGCGTATAAGTTTAGTATATAAACTTTTTATAGACAAATGTCATTTTTATTTCATATGAAAAAAGAAATGAATTCTTGGCAACATTTTTTTTTATAAGGCATATTGGAGATTAGGAGTATTAGGCATATCCAGCTTGCTGACAGAGTGCACACGATCGAAGTCACCACTACTATGTAAGTGCTCCCTATATACCACATCCCAACAAGTTGTTAATTTACAGCGCAGAGAGGAAGTACCAGTGGCTTCGTTTTGATCACACTGATCCATCACATTCAAACCACTGACAGATTACATGAATTACAAGAAATATGGGTGAATGTAAAGATGTCAAACTCTGATGGGTAGATGACTGGGTCAGAGCATCTCCAAAACCTGTTTTGTCTTGTGTGGGGTTCCCAGTACACAGTGGTCAGAACGTACCAAATGAGGCAAAGAAGGACAAACAGTGAATACTTATGTAGGAAGTAGTACAGGAGAGGAGATGCTCTCTGAATTGTTGAATCTTAAGGGGGTTTTAAAGATAGAGAAGGTCTGGTTGCCTTTGGCAACTCATGAGACCAGTCTCGATTGGGTTGACCTTGTGTGTAGGGATGAAATAGCCAGATGATGTTCTTTTGAGAGTGGAGGTAGCAAGTAGAAACATAAGCCGGACTGATAGGATAGAAAATAGCTGGGTGCAGACCCAGATATCACTGAGGTGCAAGGAACGTAAAGACAAGCCACGCTGCAAAAATCTGTTCAGGAACAATTTGAGGAGCATGACAAAAGCTCAAGATGTCTTCCTCCAAATCAAGATTTCACTCTGAAAATTTTATCTTTGGAATGTGCTGGACAAACTAGGCCTCACCTTCTAAATGATAGGATTTAAAGGATCTGTTGTCAACATCTTGGTGTAGATACCGCAACAAAACATTTGATAGATAAAGAGATGGACACATGGACATGCAAGATTCAATTTATTTGTTATATGGTTATAGTTATATAGTACAAGCACAACTTATATTGAAATTGAATTTGTGCAAAATGGTTATCAAATAATTCAAGTTAAATTAAAGAGAAATGTGAATAAGCTAAACAAAGGTAATAAAATATTCATAAACAGATACAGGGAATTATGTCTGGACTATTTACTCAGAGCAGGTGTCTAGTTCTTGAAAGTTAGACAGCGAAGACTGATGCTATAGCAAGTCAAATCACCTTAAATGTAATCAATATATCTAATGTTTCTTGTTTTGAGATCCTTGTAAGGATATAATTCTTTCTAGAATGTTATTTTACATGGTCAAGTTGTGTCATTCTCTAAGCAGCAACTTCAAATGGCTTGAAACACGAAGACGTTTCCTCCAATACAGTAAGACGAGCTCTGGAGATAAAGTCATTAAAACAAGCAGACACATTGACTAGATTTAAGATGTTGACAGATGCCAGGATTGGAGTTCGTGCGCTTTGGGGTTTGAATAGCTGTAACTATAGCAGTCTTTGCAGATGCTGAAAGAGGAGTGCGGCCTGTGAGGATTTCCTTCAGCTTTATTCCTTCTCTGCTGATCCGCTGCATTGTGAGGTGCTTTCATGTTTCCTTTAAAAACGTCCACTTGCCAGAGAGGCTTTGAACTCACATGCAGGTCGAAGTCAACCACGCGGCCTGCCGCAGCCTGCAGACGTAACCTCCAGATGGCTCTCCTCGGAACAATGCGCGCATATTTTGGACTAATGCAAAGTTTGATTTGTACCATATGTATAACGAAGCTTGCATTTTTAATGAGATTAGTGTCAGGCCGTTTGACAGGACAGTATGACTTGATACACGCACACACACACACACACACACACACACAAACACACACAAACCACAAAAATACAAAACCCCAGATCTCAAGGCAATCAGAAGAACCTGCAACGCTCTGAAGCGGAGAGATTTTCTTGATCGTACAGCACACCCCAGAGGCCTTTGAATTCCTACTGCGTTCTATTAAAGCAATGATTCGGCCAAAACTCGAATTTACACACTTTTCCTCCATCCCAGATGTACGTGATGATTGAGGCCTGCACTTTGCACCATGCTAATTGGTGGGGTATAAGCTACCATTCAGCTGAGAAATGTGGGTGTCTGCAACTTTAACGTTGTCCTGGAGCCATGATGCTAATAGGCTAACAGAAGCTTAATCATTATTAAATAGCATCATGCCTGACCCATCACACACCTCAAACCAAGACAATTGTGCCAAGGGGTCATGTTTCCACAATAAACATATACCCTCTTCAGTGTTGGGAGTAACGTGTTACAAAAGTATCTAATTACTGTAATGCATTGCTTTATGCTGTAACGCGGTAATGTAAGACAATACGGAACACAAATTGGTAATATTTTACTTGGTACAAATGCCAGTAACGCGCATTACAATGCTTTTTTTTTGCAAAATATTACTCTTCTTGTAGTTGGACAGAGAGAGGAGTAGGGGGACGTTCTCTTTTTCCCAGACATGTCCTGTTTTTGAGACCTGTGTCCAAGATCCGGCTGGAATTTAAGGATCTTTCGGGATTTTGAGCTGCCCAATCATTCATCACGTTACGGGCATCTCTCAGAACCTAAAAGTCCAGAACGGCCATCGGCCCGAGATGCATTTGGCCGAGATGCACATTAAACATCTCAGGACAGGCCGAGCTGGTAAAGAAAGTCTGCGCTGTCCTCTTCTTCACAATCCCAAATCTGGTCACCCTAGAGATGAGTGAACCTGCAATTGATCTAACATCAGATAGTTCTGTCACCTTCCACTGGATGTTTTATGAACTAATTGAGCATCATGAGCTATATTTACATGGCCAAATCCATATTTCCAGTCATTTTGGCGAGAGTAACTTAAAAGTAAAGAAATAATAGTGTAATGCCTTACATTTTCAATACAGTAATATTGTAATATTGTAATGTAACGAATTACTTTGAAATGACAGTAACAAGTAATAAATAACACATTACAGTTTTGAAGTAACTTGCCCAATACTGACCCTCATTAAGTCTTAGCTTCACTTAGTGGTTCTTCCTCATGCTCATAGGGATTTTCACCCATGAAGTCATGGTTCTTCTGAGCATTCGTTCTTAGGGAGTTTTATGCTTAGTTTTTCTCCTTCATACCTTTATGGATTCTCTTTATTAGAGTCTTGATTTCATGTAATGGTTCTTCTTGTGGTCTTAGTGATTTTCACCCTTTGAATCTTGGTTCCTCTCTGTCATTCATCTTCTTGCTCTTGGTTCCTTAAGTATTTTGTCTTGGTTCCTTCGGTATTTCTTTTTCATTTCCTTATGGATTGAAATGGCATTAAATGATTCTACTCATGGTCCTGGGAATTTTTCCCCCAGTGTGTATTGATTCCTCTCAGTGGTTGATCCTCATGCTTTTAGGGATTTTTATGTTAAGACTTGGTTCCTAACACTGGCTGGTCTAGACACTTTTTGTTTGTTTGATTCTTGGTCCCTGTGAGTGGTTCTTCCTCATGGTTTTATGGAACCTCATCTGAATCTGTCTCCATTCATGGGCTGGAATTTCTGGAAAGCCAAACCATGTCAATTATAAAAAGAGCTGTACCAATAAAAGTGAACTGAGCCGAAGCCAACTCAGTGGTGCAGCAGCATGGATGAGTGACCAGGATCCGTCATGACATGACAACACCCACAGACATGCTCACGCTGTTTAGACAACTCATGTCATAACACACTGCCCCATACTAGTCTGGACATTAGTCTGCCCTCTTTTGCAAAACAAGCAATACAAACAGTGCAGTGCAAAAGTTTTCACACCCATGGTGAAATGTTTGTTGATCTGAAATAGAAATATGAACACATCCTCACAGAGAGCTACACTGCAATACATTATTTTCTGAATTTAACATATTGACATTTTTAAAAAATGTAAAATATGCTCTGTGCAGAAGTCGTCGAACCTTAAATATGTTATATTTTCACCAGTATGTTAAATTCAGCAAATGCATAGGAAATGTGGTTTAGTATGGGTATACATTTTTTTTTATTGTTTTCAGTACATTATTTTTGGTTTTCAGCAAAATGGTTACTTGACCATGTGTGTGTAAACATTTTGCACATGTCTGTATTTGCACAGTAAGACCTTTGGTGAATCTATGATCAAGCAATCCAAAAACTTGGCAAGCTCAAACACATTAAGGGGAAAAATACATTGTGTGTGGAGATGAAACCACACAATGTCATTCAGGTGTAACACTTCACCTGCAACAACTTATCTGGCTCTCAGCGTTTACACTTTATTCTGTCTCTCTTTTCAAGTCCCAAAAAAGCTTTAAGTAGAGCGTACTGCATGGAATGCAAACAGCCAGCAATGCAGAAGCCATCAGCTGCCAGATATTCTACAAACTGTCTTCAGTGTGATGCAGTACAGCGTAAAATGGGATAAAATGGGCATTTCAGGCGTGACGGCTGTCACAGCATCCAATAGCTGTAATACTGCGTGGTACAATGCAGGTATGCTGAAGGACCTCTCAGAGGGAGGTCTGAGTAAGAGTATTGAGACACTCATAGATCACTTGAAACCCACTGGCCCCTATATATCAGCACTTTTGGTGTACGATCTAGATCTAGTCCCTCCATCTGGTCCAGTAAGTGATATATTAGCATATAAAATGCAATACCACATGCTAGATGAGTGCTGCTGCACAATATCATTATGTGCAATATCTTATTATTATCTGCAATCGTCTTAACACATGTGATATGATGAGCAGTTCTCTAAAGGTGAGCTAAATCATTTCATTACAAGGAATGTATTATTATTTTGTGCAATAGTCTTACCATGTGATACATCACTACGTATATATTATGTGCAATAACTACAAATTGTGTTGCTTGTAATTCATTTGTAAGTTACTCATCTATGGTATTCATACCTTAGATACAGCATTTGCTGGATTTATTTAGACTTGTTTTGTTTCTGTGTGTACATGCATTCGTGACATAAGCAGTATCTTCTGTATCTTAACCGTGTTGCAAGTACCATTTAATTTTATCTCAGCCCAGTAATGGTGTTCCTGAATCAGCTCTCTCCTCATAGTTTATGGCCATTCATCATCCCAAAACCACGTCAGTGGTGGAAAGTTTATAATTTTTTCTTTTGTTATTGTGGTCTTTATTATTTATAGTCTTGTTTGATTTTTCCTTTTTTTTTCTTGCCATTCTGATGAAAAGCTAACCCAGCTAACTAGTTAGCAATGTTACACCTTCATTTTTCTCACAGACTTAAATTTGTTATTATCATAGAAACCTCTCACTGAAACTTATCTTCAGCACCAAAAGATAATAGTAGTCGTACATTGTCAACTGCAGAGTTTGTTTGTATTGTCATTGTTATTGTTTTTGCATACACAGTAAAAAAAAAGGCCTCTTTCCATGTTGTGATGACAACATTTCGACCAATCAGAAAGCAGTGAAACAGCCAGCTCAAGCAGCATGGGTATAGCTTGGGTACAAGTCACTTTTTATTTGTATTGTGAAAGCACTCTTTCAAATATACAGAATGGACCTTTGTGCCAGAGGAGAGAATTTGGTTTGGCCAAAGAGAGAATTTGGTTTGGCGAAAAAGCAATTATACATTCTTCAATTGCTGGAAATGTAGCCCAAAAGCAATGTCAAATTTGCTTCTTTACATTTGTGCTCAAGGCTTTCTAACAAGCATCCAAATCCTGGCACTGTGTATTTGGCTCTGAAGCCTCCTCCTTCTTCTTTCCCTCACCTCTATCTTCCTCAAATAATGTAAATTACTGATTAGTGTAAAGTTTTAATATATACAGCAAAAAACTTTATATTGAAGTTCTCCTGGTTTGTCTCAGACCTCATGCTAGGCTTTTTTATGTTCCTGTGTCACTGTAATAATTGCTCCATGGTAAGAATAATAGCTTATTTTGGAGGATAGCTGGTCTTTCACAGATGGTCCTTCCTCTCATGATTCAGTGCTAGTGTCTGTTAGCCAAGGTAACAGAAATTAGAATTCTCCACTAAGCATATCAAGCCATCCAATGAAATTGTATTAACAGCAGTTTTAAAGGCTGATGCTTATTGGAAAAAACAACATTTGTTTAGCCTTCACCTTCTTAGTTTAAATTGGGACTGACCTAATTTAGGAAGAGAAATTGGGTAAAAACCAAAACTTTATACTATGGTATGTCTGTTTTTAAAGTACTTTCTGGAGAGTTTCATTTTGGTTTTATACTATGTATTATTGTGTTCTTATCTCTGTGTCTCTGTGGGGCAGTTGGGTGATGTGTTCCTAGCTGTCCACTGCTTCACTTGGTAAATTGGGCAAAAAGCAGAGGAAGAATTTGGCACACTGTGTGCTTTGGTGTGTTTACATGTGACAGAGGATAATCACTTTCACTGTGTGTCTGTACAGCTGTCACATAAGCCAGTTCCTTTCGGTATCAATAATTTTTCTTGGTCATGTATTTTGTCAGCAATTACAAGTGGAGCGATAAATCCCAACTTCCCTTGAAAAGACGTATGATATTAACCAATGACCTACACTGAGGCTAAGAGAGTTCGGAGCACAATGTGGTCAAGACCGGGTGTGAATGATGATTGTAGTGCAGGCAGAGACTCCAGTGGGCCTGGTATTTGCTATTATACAGCTACAAACCTTCACACATGCCATCAAACATCTACACCTTCACACACACCGTCATATATCTACACACCTTCACAGACACCATCATACATCTACACACCTTCACACACACCTTCATACATCTACACACCTTCACACACCCCATCATACATCTACACACCTTCACGCACACCTTCATACATCTACACACCTTCACACACACCATCATACATCTACACACCTTCACACACACCGTCATACATCTATACAACTTCACACACACCATCAAACATCTACACACTTTCACACACACCATCATACATCTACACACCTTCACACACACCATCGTACATCTACACACCTTCACACACACCATCGTACATCTACACACACACAATCATACATTTGTCATGACCTTATAATATTGCTGAAATCCACTGCAGAAGGTATTGGAGCTCGTGTTTCCCGGTTAGGCTGCTCTCAGAAAGTGAGCAAACATTAAGCAACAGGCCGTCAGGTAGATTAAACTGTGAAACACGCTCTCCAGCAGATGTGCAGGATCCATCTGTCGTGACAGGCTGTACAGCTAATTGAGGAAGCGGCGATGTTGATGGAATTTCAATGGCCGTTCCAGGGGGAGCCTGGTCCTCCTCACCACTAGCAGATACGACACGCAGCTCCACCGTTTCCACTCTTTACACACACGCTAGAGTAAAAAATCCTGGAATATCAAAAACAATCAGAGCTACTGCTTCTACTGGTCAAGCACCAGGGCACTAGTTACATGTACTGATGTAAAAATGTAATGGATTTGTACTTTTCTGAGTGTTTTCAAATATCTGCTCAGTGTATATTAGAATAATATGTTTTCTTCTCAGTTCCACATTACTCATTAACGTTTCTCTCCTAATTCTCATTCATGGTGAAAGGGTACAAGCAGGGTGCTGTACGGCAAAACTGTTCCCAACAAAAACGTATTTGGTCCAGATTTTACCACCATCAACATGCATATGAACCATCAGACACATGAAGCTTCACATGGAGTTGACAGTGAATAAAATGTCTGTATTTGTGTTCCATTTTCATCCACTGTAAAAAAAAAAAAGAAAATCAGAAAGAAATTTCCCTACAGTTAATAATTCATATTGTCTAACAAACAAATGATGAAAAATACAGTTAAATAAATTGATTGATTAAATTATTAACATGAGTGTTACACACTAGTCACTACCAGAAATAAAATTTCTATATTTGTAAGCCGGATGGTCAGGTGGTGGAAGTGTGGAACTTATAATAAAATGAAAACATCTTTCAGTAGAAGTGATGAGGACCCTAAAGGCTTCCCCATCCTTGCAGAGCAGACGTTGAGAAGATGGAAGCTATTCATTGTATTAATAATAACCTTAGGATAGAACAGTTTCAGCAAAAGCATCAGCTCCCGTTTCCACGCCTGAAACTTCTCCCTGTTGCTCTCAGCCTGTCTGATTGCACAGATTTCCTCATCAAACTGCTTCTTTGGATGTTATTTCCTCCTCAGAACCCTTCTCTGCTCCAATAATTTCCTTGAAATATGAATTCCTTTGAACATCTTAATTATGGTCATGACACCTACGCGTATTATGGAAGGAAGATTCCCTCGGCAGAGAAGTTCATTATCAGGAATGTTATGCTTCTAATGAAGGAGGGCTGAAGCATGAGCTAACTGCTGAGGTAAGTGAAGTAGGCCTGCTTGGAAGAAGTATAATTGGGAATGGGATGTTCATGATTATGGATTGTGTTTAAAGCGGAATCATATAGCACACACCCTTCAGGTCTCCGAACTAGGGATGGTTTCAGTAGATAGTAAAATACTGAATGCTACTGTCTTGTCTTGAAATATAAAATATGCCTGGTACTAACTGCCATTAAACAACAGAAGAAGAAGAAGAAAAAGAAGAAGAAGAAGAAAAAGAAGAAGAAGAAGAAGAAGAAGAAGAAGAAGAAAAAGAAGAAGAAGAAGAAGAAAAAGAAGAAGAAGAAGAAAAACAAGAAG
>JBBMFX010339216.1:0-18604 GCA_037832545.1 Rhabdalestes septentrionalis
GGACGCAGGTCTCAAAATTAAGCAGATTTCCGAAAAAATGAGGAGCTTTGGTCACCCTACATAACACTTTTTTTTGGAGCTACACATCCGTTTTTTCTTAGCAGGTTCACTGCTCACTTGTGGCCAATGCACACACGCGCACCAACAGCCGCGTCTCATAGCAAGTTTTGCCCCTTACGTTACTCCATTTTTGGCCGAAGAGGCTGTGATTGGAATACGAGACTGGAGCTGTCCCAACGGCACAAATCAACATCTTTCATATTTCGGGACGTGTCAGCGCGCGTGTGTGGCGCTTTAAGTGGTCCGTCTAGAACACACAATGTTAGTTCCGTTCTTCGAGCCTGCGCATATCGCGATAAGAAATGTATACATAAATCTTTGGTTGTTCAGTGCAGGGGGGCCAATAGCAATTCTAGGGGGGCCCTGCCCCCTGGCCCCGTGTAGAACCGCCTTTGGACGTATGACCATTACAACAACGGGGACTTTAATGACACTTTACTTCTGCTATAATTGTTTCACCCCCATGTTCTGTCCTCTGAGGGTAACTTGTTTTTCTATGACAAACCAGATCAAATGTGAATGCCTTGCATTGGCAAATAACTTTGACGTTTTATTTGATTACATTAATGTTTAACTTTGAGATTTACAATAAATAAATGTATAGCAACTGTGTAATAGTGTTAATGGGAACACTGCTCTTTAAAAACTCCTTATTTTTTGGAAGTGTTTGCAAGCCAAATGTTATATCAGTTTCGTTCATGTAGTAGTATTTTTAAATACAATTGTGCACATTTGAATTAATTAATTTAGCATAGAACCACACGATTAACATGTTAATTGTTGCACAACATTAATTATTACTATACCAATGCCATAACTGTAGAATAAAAATAACTTTTAATATGAAACATAATGGGCAACTAGAAGTTGTTCATGGGAAGGATAGGCTTAGTATTACAGATAATCCCTTTTTTTTTACTGAAAAAAAGCTGAAAATTTGTAACAATGATATTCAATTCCAGATTTTTCCTTTGCACAATACTAATATTGATTGCCTTCCCGTAATCCTTACCTTAGACATTTTACAATAAACCATCTTTTATGATTGTACAGTCAAAACACCAAACACTCAGTATTTTTAATACAAGCTGGTCAAGCTGAAGTTACTTTGTTTCAAGTAAATGCAAAGTGCTCACCTATTTGAAAGAAGGGAAATGTTTAGAGAGGATTACTTTTTGTAGTTACATACCAATCATTTGCAGAAACAAATTTGCACAGCTTCGTGAAAGCTGTTCACTCATACTCACAGAAGTGCACAAGTAACTGGCTATGTTGTGTAAGAGCTTGATTGAAGTTGCTATTGGTCAGCACCAGCACATCTTTGTCCTCTTGAATCTGCTCAGTATCTTTGTCAGAAAATATTCCCCATATGCATGCATTTAGCAAGCCGTACAAGACATATACCTCCACAGGCTTCATGCTGCCCTGCAATTCACTGAATACAGGGGCCTAGTGACCTTTAGAAAGTATGTAAGAGAAGGTGTGAGTGTTTAATGACACTTTGTTGTAACTGATAATCTATGTGTACTTTGGTAAGGACTGCCAACAACCAATAGGAAGGGAGGGAATGAAGTAGAGGGATATTGTGGCACAAGCACAGGCCAATGTGAAGGTGACCTTATAGAGAAAAATAGCTGAGTTATATCTTTTGACTTAGTTTGATTTTGCTCATATACAATATGTCCATTTAGAAATGTAAAAAGTCCATATCATACATTTTTCTTGCATTTTACATTCTAGACATTGCCATTGCCATCATTAATTTCCCTATGACCATAACACAAGCTATCTTTAGTCTTCCTAATTAAAGTAGGCTTCTTTTCGATGCTGTGCTTGTAAGACTGAAAGCCCTGTCCAGTATTGGGACTCATTCGAAAAGCAATGTGGCTGCTGAAACACTCCTTGTAACTTCTGTATGAATATGCATAAGGATACTGTTTTTTTTGTGACTGGTCTGGGCTGGAATGAAAGCATACCATGAAGAAAAATCCTTTTTCACATGTAAATTTAACATATGTCAACAAAAACACACAACACACTTTTCAAAACCAGGTTTTCAGATCTGCTCCCCCCCCCCATTCACATCACCATTTTGAATTAAGAGTAACATTAGACTTGCAATAGGCTAATTAAACTGCAGCTTTTTATTAAACAGCAGTACCAATCAATTAAATGTTTTAAAAAATTCATTTGACGTCAGATAGGTGCACACTGTGGCATAGATACCACTGTTTCTTCAAAAATGCTTATCATATCATTATTACATGCTAATTATACCAGCCATTATGCAATATAGTGTTTAACTAGCTTAATTAAAAAAGCAGTATGTGCTCGGTAAAAATGAATAACAGATTTTCAATCAGCATGAAAAACACTACAAAACCCATGTAAACTTCTCTGATGAACTGTTGACCTGTGTAGTCAGTAATACTAGACAACGGTGTCCTTTATAATTACCTTTTTTAAGTTTTGTGATGCTCAGTGGCAGAGAACTGAAAAAGATGGGTATTAAGATTCTGTGCTGACAGGTAAGCTAACAGGAAATAAATACAGTAGCTGTAGACCATTTGTTGAGAGATTTTTCTTCTCACACAACACAAATTAGAGTTCTTGGTTGTGCTGGCTTGTATTCCCTAAAGATATTACTGAGGTTGTCTAATGAATGCACACTGAGGTTCTGGACATACTGGCCATTCAAACAAGAGATCTGTGAGATGGACTGGTGACCATTTTTTAAAATACAATGACACTACAGGCAAGGTGGTCAGTAAGAGTGCTAGGTTCAGATAAGGTGTTCATGCACGTAGGGGTTTCCATAACTGTAGGCCAATGAAATACTGGATCTGCAGCATTATTTGAAGAGAATAATTGTTGGATTGCAGTGATAGATTGTATACCATCAAATTGAACAACAGAAATGTATGCTTTACAGATGCTGAAAGACCACACTGTCAATAATGTTTGCATATTTTATTAATAAACATTTCTTTAGCTTAGTCACATTGATATACAAAACTACATGCAGTACTAATACTCCCAAGTTTGTGCTTAATTCAACACCCTTTTTTTTAAGAATCCCTGAGACAACATTATTATGATGATGATGATAATAATAATAATAATAATAATAATAATAATAATAATAATAATAATAAAGTATTTTCTTCTTCTTTTTTTTTTAAATACACAAGTCTTAGACAATCCTTTGGACCACAATAAAATAGGCTCTCTTGTGGACTGTTTTTCCACCTTCAGTATCGTACAGTAAAAATAATTCCATGCCAAGTTAATTCTCCAAATTAATGACTACATTACTACAGCTGAGCATGTCAGTTGTTTCTCACATGCCTTTTACACAAGGTCGTTGGAGTGTACATGGAATGCTGTGTCAACACGAAAAGAAAAATGTAAGAGACATTTAAATGTCTCAGGGAAAGAGAAAAAGGGGGGATTGTAAGAAAAAAAAGGCAGATTTTACAGTAATGATGAAAAAAACCCCAAAAAACATTTTAGATGTCTTAGCCACACAAAAAGAAGAAAAATTCTTAGCCTCAAAGTTAATAAGTGCAGATCTGACAATAAATACCAATGACTCAAATCAAACAATTTCATCCACTTAAAGGCTATTATTATTCATGATTAATATTACAAAAAGGCACCACTACCACATTCTTGATGCACTTAAGATCACATGGCTCACGCCATTTTGTAGTAATGCACTTAAGCAATGTTTGAATTATACTGGGTGATTTGTATTGTTATATGCATCAGCCTCTGTTATTGGTGTACTTACACAGAAATGGAGCATTTTGCCTTTAAGGTGGACTTTCACCAAACTCTTCTCCATTATCATGTTCAGTCCTGGCATGAGAATATTATTGAAAGCAAATATCCCTCTTGGCACAGGCCTTCAGTGCAGCTTTCTCAGGGCACCGGCACCCTCGGCATGGATCTGACTTCCGTCTGGGTTACATAAACAAAAAAGAAAATTCAGAATACATAAAAATTAAAGCATAAACCAGCTCAAAAACTTCTAAATATTCTAAATCATACTTAAAAGGGTATTCTGGCATACAACAAGTATCGTTAAAAAGATTTTTCAAAAATGTAATTTATGTTTTGTAGAATTTGTTTTGCAGATTTCACATTTTGTATCCTTTTTGCATTTTCATTCATCATTATCTCACTACAGTACTCAGCATGCTTTGTTAAAATGCATTACATAATCATTGGGAACCCCAAAACAAGAATGCACTTATGTAATGGTTAATGAACAAGGATGTGACATTTCGCATCCTAGCTGTACCCATTTTCTTTCTGCACAAGCTGCGCATCTCTTGTGTCTCCCTTCAGTGTGTGTACATTTTATTTTTAAGCCCCTTCAAGATGCATCATGGGAAGGGGGGTTTCCTAGTCTTTAAAACAGAAAGTTTCACTCACAAAACTGCACCATTGTATGGGTGAAGTATGCATGTTTATAACAGAAGTAACAATGGTTGCATTTTTACATTTACACTTTGAAGTTCTGTTCAGTGCATGATGCGTAGTCAATGTCAGGAGTGTAAACCTTGACCTCAAATTTATTATTATGATTTCTAAATTCTGAAATTTCACCAAGATCTTAGTCAATTATTTTGCAATTATTAGGTTATTTTTTAATAACCTGAATACACAAATGATACTGGAATAACTATTTACATAGTAGAGGATAACAGTAATTTTTTAAAATTTACAAACAGCCTAAGAAGATTATTTGGTTCAAAAAATATAAATAAATTCTACCATTCTAAAATCCAGTCAGTTGAATTGCTATTTTAGAATGATCACAATTTAATTTTACAATGAGACAGATCATCTCTATAGTGCACTGTATATAATAATATAATATACTATACTGCAATAATAATGTGGGCTCTTTTTAAATGTGTAGAAGACAACAGTCAGGTCAGTAGCAGACATTTTAGAGACTGTCTAAATTTTGTTTGGTATATACTGATACATGAAGTTGTTTTTCCTAGTTCTTCATCCAAAACACAAATTTACAGCTCAGAAAAAAAAATGCATGAAGCAGCTCATTAAAAAAAAAAAAAAAAAAAAAAAAAAACGCATGTGAAATTCTCCTTCACTGTAAGGTCACCTAAAGGACGGGGCCTAGAAGACAAAGCATGGAGAGAAGACGGAGAAGAGGAGACAGGACCAGAGAGAGGATAGAGAACACTAGAACACAGCGCAGAGTAAATACCTAAGAGAGAAAAAAAAGAGAGAAAAAAAACAGAATGAGTAATAGACGGTAATATTAGGCATGAGTACAAATATAATACTAGTATGAGATCAATATTTAAAGTTTGTGTGTTGACCTATACCAAGTTAATATTTTCTTTTCAACTACCAAGTTTTAAAATGAGAATTTTTAAAAGTACATTTTACTCCATATATAAAAGCATCTAAGACGGTTAGCCATCATGCTCAAAATACTCATATACTGTACTATCCCACATGAAGGAATACAAAGCTAAAACAGCATGTGGACAGGATTATATACCATTTTCCCTTCTATCCAATCCAGCACCAGATACCTGGCACTGGATTAATGTCATCTCAATTTTCAATAATATATACAGTCTCCTTCTAAAATTTTGGGACCACTAATTTAATGCCTTTATTTTTGCAACACACTTAACATTTTGGTACGACATTAAAAAATGAATATTAGACAAGCTTTTATTACCACGTATTTTGATACGTTAAACAGCTAAGAAATGACAACCATTCGTTTGAACCCACCCATTTTTCAAGCGGGCAATATTAGTATATGTAGTTCATTGGTTTGCCAAGTCAGTCTCCACAGTTAAACCCTTGTGAGCATGCATTTACCTACTAAAGAAGAGTATGAATGGAGAAACTCCTCAAAACAAAGAACAACTGAAAGCAGCTGTGGTGACAGCCGGAAAAGCATCACAACAGAATGTAAAAGTTTGGTCATGTCAGTGCTTGAAATGTAAGAATTAAGCCTGTAACCCAAAGGTTAAGTAACATTTACTTAAATGTATCTTAAGTCTATGTTCCTATACTTTTACTCACCTAAAAACTGTGTTCCATTACAATGTTTTATTACAAAGTTCTTAAACTAATTTAGATGTAAATACCTGGAAATAAAAGTAGAAATAATGATCATGTCTTATATTCATATTTGGATGTCAAACCCATATGTTAAAAAGAAGTAATTAAAACTAATTTTGTTATGTGCTTTCCTAGGCTTCCTCACTCACCATGTGTAAGGCCATACTGGAAAGATCCAGGTCCGGGGCTGGTTAGTATTGAATCTTTGCAGTTTGGAGCATGTCCTGAAGTTTTGCTGGCATAAGTTAACCCATGGAAGGGTAAAGCATGCAGAGGAACTAAGTTTGTTAAAGCCCCTGACTGTTGCACATTGGGGTAAGATGAGGTCTGCAGGGAAAGTGATGGAGTAGGGAGACCTGGATCACCACAAGAGCTTTCCACAGCTGCCTGTATAGACACAGGAAATGTATTAAAGAAAACATAAAATTTAATTTTCAAAATGGCAATACAGCTGATGAAGAAGTAGGTTAATTAGGGCAGGGCAAACAAGACCATAAGTATTTCACATAGCAGAAGTTTACAGTGTCAAACTTGTCAACAGGAAAGCAGATGAGTAGCATTCCTATCAGGCAACCTTAACTTATGGATCAGGTTTTTGGATAACTGAGAAATCCTGCATTGTGAAACACCTCCCAGGATTAGGAACCACTGCACTATACCTATACACATACACAAGAAAAAAATACACAAGTAATACACAAGAAAAATTCAATATTTTAGGCATTTAGAAATCTGACTGCTTTTGAATGAGTTTTGATTGCTTCTGATCTGAGTTACAGTTGATTAATTGGTCTAATAAATGTCAAGTCATCTAAAGATTCAGGTCAAATATCCCTTTCCAATACTTTCTCAAAAACACTCAAGTGACACAGCTATTATTTGGTTTCTTGGCATGCTCAGTAAATGAAGAAGTCATAGATTTATGGTCAATCATGGTCAATAGTTAACATTTGAAATAGTAACCTCAAAAAGGGCAGGTTCAAAAGATGTACTACTCTAATCATAGATATTTGTGTTTTTTGTTATATTATCTAGAGTGCATGTAATATGTTACTAGATTGCATGTAAACTGTTACAAACCTAGATTGCTACAAAATATCTTGCTTACAGTAATTGTAGCCTATATTTAAAATAAAGGTCAGAATATGCAAACTTCTTGCTTCAAGTGAAAGCTCACATTCCTGCATGTGTTTTAGCAAATGTTGATGACCAAGTGTTTATTTTTAAGACTTGCCTTTAAACAGTTTGAATAATTTAAAGAAGAAAACACACTTTCCAGGATGAGGGCTGGTAACCTGTATGCTGTGGACGAACATTCATGAATTGCGTCTTTAAAAGAACCACATTTCCTAATCAACTTTTGGGATGTGCAAATATGAAAACCTTCACACAACATGACAAACCAAGAACAATTCAGCATGTATCCAAATTTACTTGGGCCCCATTATATCCTCTATTATAATTTTTTTTGTTAAATAAAATATTTTAAAGAATACGTCAGTATAAAATAATTACAAATTATATTTAATTTCATTTTTTTAAGTACAGAAAAGCTAACACCAGTGGTTCATCTTACCTAGTCTCCAGTTTATATATTAAAATGAATTAATTCACTTTAATATGCCTGGCTTTTGTGTACTTGCACTTAGACACTCACTACTGCCACAGAAACCGGTGCTTTGCAAAACGAGGTGGTTGTAAGCAGTCTGGCCACACCCTGCAGCGCTGCAGAGTCTCCTTCATCAGCAGCAGGTGGGGCTACAAGCATCAGCTTCTGAGGTTTCTTCTCCCCTGCAGAATGTTGCTTTAGTGGAGATGACACTCCAGGACTGGACGAGACCTTTAGAGATGAATCTGTAGGCTGTGGATCACCTGTGCTGCCCATCGGGACAATGGAGAGAGGCGTCCCAGCTACTTCAATCTTTCCATCAATAGTATTGGCCTCAGTGGATACCTGATGCCTGCCTAGCATGGATCTCCCCACTTCTTTTCCTATCTGCTGATGCTCAGGTAGTGGAGGAGAAAAATGAGCAGATGTTTGTGTGTCTAATGGAGGTTTGCTCACAGTGTTCTGGGAGGCTTGCTGGGTGCTCAAAGGCAGACTGAGACGCTTGCGCTGAGCTGTAGAACCTCCTAGTGGCCCTTTCAGTGCTGCAACTGGTTGGACCTCCCCAACATTCTCAGAAAGAAAATTGACCTGCTGATTAGTTAAGAAAAGGTTAGAGCCAATACAGCATACAGCAGAGTTCATCCATTTTTTTATACCATGTCGAATAAGTACTACATGATATGATCATGGAGATGCATGAAAACAAGTATGCTGCTTATGTACTGTCTCACCCTGTGTTCTTTCAAAATGCCAGTTGAGTACCTGATTGATTTCTGGCACACTGGTCTGACAGGACTGATGTGTGCTGACACGAGTGTAAACAGAATGCTAACTTTGATAGCTTAACTAAGACTAGAAGATGGATTAAAAAGTTACAGTGTTAAGAGTGACCGCTTAAATAAGATGTCATGGAGCCAATGTCTGACATATTTCTGAGATAATTCTTGGATCGGATTTTTTTGGATTTTTTTCTATCAGCACCATTAATGTGAGAACTCCCACATCACCCCTGTGTCTTCCTGTTCTGTTTTTTCCTCAGTGTTTTGGAATTGCTTTGGAATAGTTTGTATTCTGCTCTAATCATTCATTTTAAATAACAGGTCAGTTTACTTGATGGGTTGAAATGTTCTGCTCTGAGTGCAGCATGTTTAGTTCAACTTCTTCCTTCATCCCTAACAATAGTTTACTTATGTGAAGTGTCTGTCAATTTTGTTCTTAATCTACAAGGTTTCAGGGTTAGAGGTGCATGTAGATGTAACTAGAAACAGGAGAGGTTAAACAGGTTTGCTCCGCTCAGTGAAATGCCCACTGTGAGGTCTGATGGAAGAGCTTTGGTTATAGATAATTCAGTTATTTGGCACATAAAATTAGCTAGAATTTAATCAATCAATGTCTCTCAATAACCAGCAACCTTAATTGGGACTGCTTCACATCAGATTTCTTGCTCCAAAAACTGTTTTTGAGAGTGAAATAATAACTGGTTAGAATTATGCTTTAATTATGCCTTATGCTTACAGAAACCTGGATATAGATCGGACTACTTTGTTGTTCTATATGAAGCCACCCTCATATAGACCACACTACATACACAGACCCAGACTAAACAGTGGAGGGGGAGGTACAGACCATTTATAGAAGTGCCCTAGGTATTAATCTAACACAACAAATCTAGATACAAATAAAATCACTTTCACCCTAATTACAGGCCACCAGGGCTGTATACAGAGTTCTTACAACAATTTAGTTGTTTAAATCTGCATTTGCCCCAATTCTAGATATGGTATGCTTTACCCAAAATGTGAAAAGCATGATTTAATCTTGACTCTTTGAGTTGTAGATGGCACAGCTATTCTTCCTCAGACCACAATAATCTCTGTCAAGCCCAGATTATGATTAAGATGTAATTAGAAAATAGATTCAAGAGAGCTTCATCTTATCATAATGGAAACATATCCCCCCACTTGCATATTAGTCATACAACAATGTCTGCAACAGCCCATATTTTTTTTTGAAAAGCCATCAGATATATCAACCTCATTTTGCACTCCATCTGGTCCAGCAGACTTAGATAACCTAATTGAATGATTATAGATATCTTCAATCCAGACTGGATTATGTTGCACCTCTAAGATGTAAAAAAAAAACGTCAGACAAAGTTTGCTACTTGGTGTAATGATCAAAATTAAATGTTCGAATACTAGAGCATAAGACTAGTAGTGGCACCTATGAAGTTAAATGCATATGTATGAAAGAATAGTCACTTTACAAAAATGGTGATTAACCAAGCTATACTCTTTCCATTCCACCTGGAAAGAGAGTCTACAACTGCAGCATGCCCTTATAATAACTTCTAAATCAACTAGAAGCCAGGTAAGTGCATATTCACTGGGATCTGCAAATTATAGCAGTAAAGATTTAATGGACTTTTTCAAAAATAAAGTAGAAATAATTAGACAAGCAATTCAAACTCGGGATTTACTCTATCACACTTGCTGCCTGATTCAGCTGATGCAGATACAAACCTTAGCTGTAGTAGATATGTTTAGTTCTTATGCACTAATAAATTAATCCAGTTCAACATGCATAAATTACTATAATTATTCTCCCTTCAAAATCTTCTAGGTGTACACTTGATTCTGTTCCTTGTTTGTTTAAGGAAGTCCTATCAGAATTAAACTTGTTGTTGGTTATCTACCAAAAACCTGTAAATTAGCAGTTATTAAACCTCTGTTAAAACGAATCTTGATCTATACAAGCTCTAAAATCTTAGAGAAAGTCATTGCCCAGCACTTTATAACTGCATAAGAACTGAACATATTAAAAGCCCTAAAATCGTCCTAGTAAAGGTGGTAAGCAATCTTTTTTTGTCCACTGACAACGGATTAGATTCTTTGCTGGTTTTGCTTGATCTTAGTGGGGCACCACTGACCACTCAATTCTATTAGACAAACTAGAAAGCCTGGTGGGAGTAACAGGAACAGCCATATCCTGGTTTAGATCACATCTGACTGAAATCTGTCAGTGTGTGAATGTCATTGAGAAGCTTCATCACCCACCAAAGTAAAATAGTGTGTCCTGCAAGGTTCTGTCTCAGGATCATTTTTATTTACTTTGTACATCCTGTACAAAGCAAATTAAAATTATTGGACCTTCCTTGGATATGATTATCCAAACACATGGGATTAGCTTCCAATGCTATGCAGGTGACATTTATGGCTCTGCCAACCCATAAGGTAAACATAGATTAAATAAGCTTGAGGACTGCATTAAATATATAAAGGACTGGATGTCACATTACTTTCTGAGGCTTCACCAACAAGTATAAATAAGCTTTAGTTAGTTCAGAATGCAGCAGCTAGTGTCCCCGTGAGAACCAGGAAACTCAACCAAAATAACCCAATACTGTCAAGACTTCATTGGTCTTTGAACAAATTGTGCTCGTCCAGATTTCAAGGTACTGGCTATGTACTCAACCCAAAATATCAAGCCTCATAGCTCTGGAATGCTCTTCCAAACAATGTTAGAAAATAGAAATATGACAATTCATCAGAAATTCTAAACACTATGGTGTAAAAATGCACTAACACTGCCTGCAGAGCAGGAAATAACCTGTGTATTTTAGTGATACATAAGTTGACTTGCATTTGAATCCCAGGAGGATTCATTGTGAGAAAAAGTAAAATTGTATATACTGTATTCTGGTTCAGTTCCAGGTTACCTTTTTGAATTTTGAAACGTTCATTGATTTCTTTCTTGCCCTGTATAAAGAAATCATGGATTAGATGGTTTATTTATATTGTTATTTCAGAAAGCATAATTCACAGTAAAATCAACTGTCATACTTACACTACACCAGTGAGGTGGCCGTGTACTCTTCGGCTCTCAATGAGTAGAATCCTGTGATGGACAAGCATGTCAGAGAGAGATAGCACTAAGACTGGAACCCAGAGAATGTTTACCTGAACACATATTCTAGCCTTGTTTCATTATAGTGCCACTTAGTGATACTTAAAATGCAATACAGGAAAAATAATTGTTGCAGGAGGAGGGGCAGACTACTGCTGGAATAGTTAGTAGCTTCAGTGTTGAGCTATTTTATCCTCCTCTGTCTATGAAGAACTGTCCTTAAAGAGTTTTTGTGTCCACTTTTAGCATGCAATTAAATGCCTTGATCACGGGGGGTGGGGGTGGTAACAGGTAGCTAAATTTCACAATAAATCTCCTCTGACTGTACAAATATTGATCCACTCAATTTGAATGACTTGTTTACTAGGAGCTTTCTGCAAGAATATGTTGCAATTTTATTAAAAAGATACTAGAACATTTTTACAGAAATTCTGATTAAGATTAAAATATTGGCAATGAATAGTATAACTTTTTTATATACATTCAATTTAGCCATATTTTCTCGTCTCTACATTGCCTCCCTGATCATTTTATGGTCCTCAAGCCTCTCTTAAATGTCTAATTTAAGTTATCTAAAGTTTCTGCTTCATATTTCTTTTTATATTTGACCGATCTATCATCATGCAATGCCTAAGTCTGCTTCAAGTTTCCATGATATGAGTTCATAAGTGATATATTACCTGGACTGCATCCATCCTTTAGGCCAAAGTGGTTTAACATTATCCTCCAGAAAAGTTCTCAAATATTCTTCCAAGCTTGGGCTGCCAGTAGCTTCAAGTTCATAGCAACTAATTTTTTGCCTCACAAGCTCAGACAACAATTCCCTAAATCCGGTCAGAAAGAAAGACATATGTTAAAGTATAAGGGCCACTTTGAGTGAATTGCATGAATATGTAGGAATTAAAATTGTTATGACAGGAAACCTGATCTCCTCAGTCCATTTGAATCTCTTACGAGGTCCAAAGACTCGTTTTCCACATTTATCCTCCTCTTCATCAGATCCATCTATTGCTCTCTGTTCTTTCTCAGCCTCTAGTCTGAAAAGATAGACCAAAATCATTTTTCCTCAGATCAAAGCAATTTGTGTTGGATGGGCTCACTGAAACTACCATACATATTTGCTATTGGACAAAACCAGTATTTTTTGTGGATGGTACACTAGCCAAACCAAATGACATATTTTCTAATATCAGAATATAGAACAGGTCACATACTTGGCAGCTCTGGCTTCAGAGTGAGCTTGGCAATTGTCAATGAAACGGTCAATCTGTTCTGGCATGGTTCTGGTAATTGCATCCTCCAATCTCTTTAGCAGATCCCCCAGCTGATCACCCTGACAATAGTATAACAAAAAAATTCAACAAATATTTTAAAGATGCATTACATGTAAAATATACAACCCCATGGTAGTGGAATATAAACTCTTAGGTGAAAGCACAGGTACTGCCTCAAACTCCTAAATAAAGAGGAAGAATGAAGTTGGCAATACAGTAAAAATACAGCAAATACAGCAAAAAACAAATCAAACTGTCACCAAATTAGTTCCCCTATTGCATTTTTTTTTACCAATATATATAAAAAATTACCCTTTAAAAATGGTGAAATACCAGTCATTCTAAAGCAACCATGCTCCCAATGTTCCTCTGAAGTGTGGAGTTCTAGTCTGGTGTTGTGGCTAATAGGTAGCACATTTTGTTGCTGGGAAAATTAGCATGATAATGAACATTCTTTTATACAGAGAGGAATTTGAAAGGGTGTCAAAATAGTATATACAAAAATTTTATTATATATATTTCTTTCTCTTTCAAATAAGTGGAGGGTTATAGTCAGAGGGGTTGTTCTTTTTATTGTTGGCCAACACGATCATCAAGAAAGCATTAAAGACAGACTATTGCACATAAATAGGAAGGCTTATTACGCTAAGCCAGGACTATAAAACAGTAGTAGTTTTTAATATAAATCCAGCTGCTCGTGCTAAATTCAAATAATTTAATGTTTATACAATTCATTTCACTGTTCCAGCACTTTAAAAGCAGGTGAGGTTTCTTTTCCTATGTTTTTTGAGGATACTGACCAGATGAAGAAGGTGAAGTTTCTTTGCTCTCTTAAGCAGTATACTTTTCTTGCAGGAAAGCTGTGATGCCAAGTAGGAAAAGATTCTTGAACGTACTTTATCAGACAACTCTTTAGAGGTTATAGCCACACTGAAATTAGCCAGCCACACACACACACACACACACACACACGTGTTAATATTTTTGAGTGTTTCTAAAATTAGGAGACTTGGTGCTTCAGATTTACTAAGAAACTGAGCAGAAAAAAAGAGGCCGAAACTTAATGGAAATAGGTATTCTCTCTTGTACTGATTAAGCCCATGACTTACTGGAGCAAAACGTTGTTTATTTCTGGAGCAAAAAGCTCCATCTTGTTCTCTCCTTCCATGTCCTTGATTGCCTAATAAAACAATTTTTATAAAGATGATTCTGGGCACTAGAATGGGTTATGAAACCTGGTAGACAACTTTGCAGGAAAAACAATACCTGAGTAAGTTCTTGGATGTATAATTGTAACATAGGAGGCAATCCTGCAGGAAGTGAAGTAGGAGGCTTTACTGTCTGGAACACAAATGTGGTTTCTTGGTTCTCCTCCACATCAGGAGAAACAGGGTCCTGTTCCTCAGTCAGGAGCCCATCAAGGTCAAAATACTGATCTACTGATTTCACTGCTTGGAGCAGGTCATCTGCACTAGCTGAACCAATGAGTGTCAATAGTGGATCAGCTGAGGAGGATTCTTCTTGAACCCCCGTCTGGATGGTTGAGCCACTATCAGCTGGACGAACTATTTCCTGTCCCTTCATGCTGAACAGCTGCTGAAGCTTCTCTTTATGGAATCTTCTTAGCATGTCATCAATGCTCAGTGGCTTGCCACATTTCTTTTTCTTTTTCTTCTCTCCTGATGGAATACAAGGTGGTGTGCTGTAGAAGGTAAGAGAAATTATGGTTTTCATATAAAGAGATAAGCTCTATTTGTCCAGTTTACACATATAGAATACACAAAGAAAATACCAACATCACAGACATTATTTTAGAACACCAAAAAACCTGTATTTTGCATTATCCTTCTCAGGCTGCCAAACTTCTTTTTTCTTTTTCTTGTTGTTCATCCACTCTTCCACTTCTTTAAGCTTTCTTTTCTGCAAAATTAATAAAAACCTAAACACTTTCATGATGGACCTTCCAAAAATAAAATGTGTAACAGTCAAACGTAAAGAGATTAATAGCCAATTACAGACATTTTATTAATAATAAATGGATCATATGCACACAAAAAACATCAAATGAAGGACCATGTTTCAAGACACTTATTGAAGATGTCTGACAAAAGTCTTGTTTAATTATTTTGGTGGAATATGTACAATCTAGGTTGTTCTTAAAGCAACAATAGGTTTCAAACAAGTTTAAAGAAAAACATTTTGTTCTAATACCAGTGATAATAGAACAAAATAGAGGGACCAAGAAAATATATCCTTTGGGTACACCACAGCCTTTCAGAATCATGGTCACCAAGATGACATAATCTTATTAATAGATCAAATAAGCCAAATACTAAAATATTTGTGAAGGATTTAAGGCTTGCTGAAAATAGTAATCCAAGCTTGTTTGTTTTCAGATAGAAATGCCTTTTGACATAATGCCTTGTAGTGTCTTGTTAATCATGGAAATGTTTATTTATTTCCATAATTCCATTCAAAACATTAAATTTTCATAAATTATAAATTCAGGGCCCACAACTTTTCACAACTATTTTAAGTACTTAGTTGTTTATTTGTGTATAATTTGAGCTTTCAGGTCATAAAACACATGAAAACAGGAATTATTAGAACACTGAAGAAAACATTTGAATTCTGAGAAGACATCAGCCCACATTTTACAGGGCATGAATTTTTTAAACATAGTGTCAAACACAACTAATCTACTAATCTCAGAGCACATGCACAGGATTTTCCAGGTGTCAAAATTGCTTCACTTTGGTTCAGTTGTCTCGGTTAGGTTCAATATTAGGAAGATTCAACATGGGGCAGACTTGACAACTGGCCAGAAGAGCATTATAGATACCCTCCATAGGATGGGTAAGCCACAAAAGTTCATAGCTAAGGAGGCTGGCTGTTCACAGAGTGCTGTGTCCAAGCATATCAATTGAAAGTCTAGTGGAAGGGCATAATGGAGCAGCAGAAGATACACTAGCATAAGAGATAACAGTGGCCTTCAGCAGATTATCAAACAGGGAAGATTCAAGAATCTGGCAGAGAACCAGAAAGAGTGAAGTGAGGGAGGACTCCTGCCTCCCTCATTCCACTCTGCAGGTGCATCTTCTACTGCCACATTTTGCCCTTCCACTAGATTTTCCATTGATATCCATTTATAAAATTTGGGCTGATGTCTTCACAGTATTCTAAATTTTTGAATCCCTGTTTTGTGGGTTTTATGAGCTGGAAGCCCAAATGCTGTACTAATAAACAACTAAGTATATGAAATCGTTTAAGGCCCTGAGTCTATGAATCTGAATCTGTGAAAGTTTGTTTTAAATGGAATTATAGAAATTAACCAACTGTTCCCATGTTATTCTAGTTTCTTGGAAAGGGTCTGTTTATTGACAGTGATTCAAAAACGTCAGTTTTTGAAAAACACACTTTGTACACAAAAGCTGCACAATATCTGACTTAAAAATATTTGAAGGCCAGTTAGAACAGAATGACAATGAACACACCTTAGGCTTGAAATTCTCCTCAAAGTCATGCAGCTCAGTTTCTTCACCTTCATCTGAAGCCTGGCGGAACTGCAGAATTCCAGAGTTTATGTAAAATCCCCCATGTTTGGTTGTAAGACAGGCTGGAACAAGCTCATCATACTTTGGCAATAAAAAGATGTAAAAGTTATTAAATAAGAGTTCACACTTCCAGAAAGAACTCAAACACTAATGACAGTTAAGCACGCTCAATGCCACAATAAGGAAATCATATTAGTCAAAAAATATTTTGTTACTTTCAAAGATCATTGTCACATATCACTAGCTGATTCCATTAGTTGTATATCATACATGCATCTTCCACTGACCAACTACACCACGCTGCACTAAAACTCACAGCCTCCGAGTTGTCAATAAAGGAGTCAGTTTCATCATATCCATAGCCCATGTCCACTAAATCTTGCATCCTGTCTTTTCGCCGCTTAGGAGCTCCACCCTGAAAAAGTCACAATTTTTCTTAAATTATTTTTAGTCAATAAAATTGCAAAATTGTGATATTGGCTCATGCAACATAACAAACGTCTAAATTTTAATCCTTAGAATACAAACTTGGGAAGGGGTTGGGAAGGAGTAATGTTGCATTTGTCATGACCTGAAGGCAACATGACTCACATATTTCTCTTCAAATTTTCTTGCCATGTCTTCCAGATCATCTCTATCTTTTTCCTCAATAACCTCTTCCAAAGTCCCGAGTTCATCTGCAGCCTTTAAAATGGAAAGAAAATATATGCTTAACTTTGAGTGACTTTAACCACTTGATGAAAATTCTAGGGATGTGTCCTGGTAAGAATTTTTGAGTTTTACCTTCACTTTGATCAGTTCAGGGTAGTAGAATTCCGGGCAGCGTCGTTCATCAGGCTCGAAGAGGAGCAGTTCGATTCTATCTGACGCAGCAGTGGTCTCAGATGAGGGACACGACGCGGCTAAACCCGATTTGGTGGGCAAGTCTTGTGAAGTATGGCTATTAGGGACAAGATGTAGAATGACCTCGCTTGAGAGAGTAGTGAGTTGGATTCTTCGCGGCGCGGCCATTGCACACAACAGCGCCAATCCTCGTGCGTCTCCCCAGGCACAGGTGCGCCCACTTAAGTTATTGAAAAGCCAATAGAAATCGGCCAGTATGTCACTTTGTCTGCCACCGTGCAGAGGAAGCTATGCACAGACATGTTTACGCATTTTCCCCAGGCTGTCTCTTAGTCAAAAAAGCTAACAAATAAAATCACATGAAAGCAAGGATTTGTGCGGACATTCCATGCGTGTCTTATTTTTATCTTACTGAAATGGGCTGCCTTACCAAATCGACGGATTTCCCGCAGTAACTTGTGCATCCCTGGATAAACCTGTGATTACTCGATTGTCCATTTCGTCCATCTGGCCTTGTTTTACGGCCTTGTTTTTGCGACTAACAGGACAGCGCAGCAGCAACTCGGTGCATCTGAAAAACAGTCATCATTAATTCCGTTGGCGAACGTTTTGTATTAGCCTTGAGAATGCAGATTTGTTTTTATTTCCACCGCCATGCAAAATTACATTCCAGTCTCTAGCGACAAAGATCGACCCCCTTATACTATCGATTTGAAACGACAGCTGAGAGCAAACCTCAGAATTCCTCAACAGAAACGGAGCATCGTTCCCAAAGCTTCATTGGACGTTGTCCCGCCAGTCCCCGGCGTCGTCATCAGGCTGCGCCCCCTTCGGAAATTTCGTGAAAATAGACTACACTATGATGTTTTACTCCTCAACGCTTGGCCTTCTCCTCCCTGCATTAATGTTGCAGACTACCAGCTAAATATGAACGATAGAATCGTCAGCCGCCAGTAATGCGGGAGAACATATTTGCGGAAAAGACCATTTAAGTGCAATGTTGGGAACCAGGAGTGAATGTCCCAGTAAAGCTGTAATGTATAGCGCTGTCCATGGTTCTGGAAGTACATTATCCTTCTTTCCGTCGCACATTTGCAACACAATGTCCTATTGTTTTGATTCACAGTGAAGACAGAATATAACAATAATTAGACGATTTAATTTCTTCAAAATATGTCACTCCTCCCTTTAAAATTATATGTATTAATTACATTCTCATTTTGACATTTCATAGAATG
>JBBMFX010339747.1:0-11947 GCA_037832545.1 Rhabdalestes septentrionalis
TCGGTATTGGCCGATCACCTAGACAAAAAATCGGTACTTGGTATCGGTGGCAAAAATCCTGATCGGAGCATCCCTAGTAAATTCCAACATGACAGTGACCCAAAGCACATAGCAAATATATCAAAGGACTGGTTTCAGGTGTCAACTGTGAATGTACTTCATTGGCCTAGCCAGAGTCCGGACTTGAGTCCAATTGAACATGTCTGTAAAGACATACAAATGACTGTCTACTGACACTGCCCATCCAACCTGACTGGGCTGTAGGTGATCAGCGGGGAAAAGAAATTCTACAAAAACAGCTTTGCCAAAGTTGTAGTGGCATACTCAAGGCACATGCACACACACCGCTCTTAACATCACTATTTCAAATGTTGAAATTGTAAAATAACGTAAGTGTTGTGTAGTTTAACATTTCCAAGGCACAATAAATGATATGTATTATTTGATATTTTTGTTTGGAAATTTGAATCAGGTGTGGTCAATAGTGTATAAAACAATAGAGTGATGTACATCATTGCTTAATTTATCCACATCAGTTCTTCATACCTGTAAAGCTAAACTAAAATTAACACCTGCTTTTAACCAAGTTACTGCTAGCTACATTACACACCATAACAAACCCTGTCAGAAGAGAAAAGTTAGAGGTTAAATCACATGAAACATTTGCACATATTACAAAGCAATATCCAGAAATCAAATGATGAGGAAATTCAAGTCTAAGATATTTGAATTGGTTAAAATGCTGAAAACAAACAACTGTTTGAAAACATTTGGCTCAAAAAAAATTAAAAAAGATGTGTGTTATGCATTAAATGTTGAGTCAGTGCTAAGATTGGGTCAGGTTTATTGCTGAAAATGTTGTTTGACAGTTAAATTGGTGCTACATATTTATGTTCCAGGTCTCCAGACCATACCAAGTTTGTTGGATGCTTTAAAACCAAACAGGACTTCATTGATCTGGTGGAGGTGATCTACCGCGGTGCCATGAGAGGGAAACTGATCGTGCAAAGCCCTATCGATCCAAGAAACATCCCCAAATATGATCTCCTCTACCATGACATTTAGCTATCTGTGTGTCACCCCTTATTTTTTGGCTTTGGCTGATCAGTGGATTACGAGGACGTCTCTGGTTCTGTATGAAGAACTGCTTTGTTTTTGGGTGGCTGTATTTATGGAGCAAATAGAAAAATAGATTCAGCTTGTTTCCTGTGGAAATTACCGTGAAATGTTTTTCTTGTGAAAACAGAAAACAGCTTACTTTTAATATAAAACTGTCTGTAATAAATGTTCATAGCAAGGGTGGTTTCATAGGAATTGAGCTCCAGTGGGGCACTGATTGGGAGTGCCAGAATGGCCAGAATCACCACTGACAGTGTCATTTTTGCATTATGATGCCTTGTAATAAACATTTGTATGAAATGAATTAATTGTATCTGTTTAATTATGTTTGAGGTTTTTTTTGTCTTTTTTTTTATTAAACAATTTGTCAAAATCATGAATTTCCCCATGTCATGAATTTCCCATTCACTTTGATGTAGTTAACCAAAGACATGTTTGGCCAGATAGTGTAAACTACATGCCAAAATCTTCACAAAACACATCTATTTGTAAATGGGAGAATTCCACTGATTTGTTTTATCTATTGCATAATTCAGCAGTTAATTTTAGGGGTAATTTTCGAAACAAATGTAGAGAAACTTTTAGAACCAGATTTTGTGGTCTCTCCAACACAAATTGACATTCTACAACTTCTAATTAACCTACAGTTTTATATGTTACGTTGACAATATAAAAAATAGTGGTAAAACTTGAAATGATATTGGGTGCGAGCCTCACAACGGTCTTCATGTATCTTTCAAACATGAATGAATAAAACATTTTTCTGGCAAATGTGTATCTCCTATTAGACAGAATCAGGAAGTAGGCAATGTATTTATATCTAAATTATGTAATAACTTACTGGAGCTGGATGTTTCAGACATCTGGTTCCTATTACCACCATTGTAAACAATTGTGTAACTATAATTCTACATTCCACATCAAACGTTTCTGTAGATCTGTGCACATTATTCCAAAACTTTAACTAAAACAGTTATCCCACTTGAAGTAATGTCAAATAGTCTGGGAAATGTGATAAGTATGACATCTATAAAAATGGACAAAGTTGTGATGGATAAAATGAAAACGTAGCCCTGACCATTTTCCAAAAATGAAATCATTTTAACCAACCAAGTAAAATAGACGTACAATATTGTGCTTATAGCTCTTTATTATTCCCAGGACCACCAGACTATATGAGCCACCTTCATTCTCCCGCTGGACGCGGACTCATTCAGGACGTAATGTTGTTGTTTCTGTCGTTTGTCTCGGTCAGTTTTCTTCCTCTGAAGCTTCGGCTCCTGGTAAGCATGACCGCAGGTACAGCTTTGGGCCTCATCAGTTTGGCAAAGAAACGGAACACGGCCTCCATGCAGACTGCGGGCGCCGTGTCGTGGCACTGCGTCCCTGCTGACATCAGTCGGCCCCCTGCCCTATTACAGGAGCTCACCTGGCGGTTCGTTGGCTTCGCGTTGAGGATCCATGTTCTCGAGTGACCCTTTAACCAGTCACGCCCTGATGCTCCAAGTGGCTGGTGCCACAGGTTGTGGGAGGAGTCAATGAAGGCCACCGCCCACACCCTTTTTCGAATGTCTTCTAGTCGATGGCACAGCAGATGAACGAAAGCCAGTCCTCCGTAGCCATGGGTCACCACAGTGATTCGCTCGGCAACACTCCTGGACACCAAGTGCTCCCAGACCAGACGGACGTGTTCCTCCACAGACAGTCCTCCTTCATTTGGGTTCATCAACAAAATGGCACAGGACTCCTCCAGAGCCCAGCGCACATACGGGATCTGACTGCCTATCTCCAAACCTTCATGTGCCACGGCTTTGCCGCTCCACACGCCGCAGCTCACTGTGCCTCTGTCCTGGATCAAAACCATCAAGGTCCCTGGATGATGAAGTGCGCCTGGGCTCATGTACACAAAACCAGCCTGTGGTCCTTTATCCAGGTGCACCTTGACCAGTTTAAACTTACTCTCAAGTATGGCACACACCTGCTGGGTGATGTAGCGGCAAAGGGCCAGATGTTCCCTCATGGTTCCATGGACGTCATCAAGTTTGAACAAGAACTTGTACGGCTTCAGAGTGTCCCTGTGGCGCAGATGTCCATCATCGGTGAAGAAATACGGAAAGTCTAATGGAGTCTGAGTGCTTGATTCAGGCAACATCACGTACCACCTGAACAACACAGGGACATGTGGAGCAAGTCACACACAGCAATGAATACAACATTTGCAACATCAAGATCCTGAATAGTAATAAAGTAAAAGGTTTTTACATTTCAGTCCAGCACAATTCAAGTTTTTCATGTGACAACATACTTATTCTAGATCTTAAAATGGTCAGATTTCTCTACAGCTGAAAAATCACACTGAAGCTGAAATTGCATACTTCTTGCAAACTGAAGGTTTTTGGACTGAAGGTCAATTTCTCTGAATCACAGAACTCATGAAATGCACCAACACACCATACTCTATCTGGTCTTAAACCAAATAACTCCTGTACTGTACAGAGATAAATGGGCTAATTCAAAGTCAACACTATCGTGCACCAGGCCAAAGGGTTCATATGCATCATATATTTACTGGACCTTTATTGCAAAGTATACTCCTTTATCATAGCAAAATATCAGTTTTGCAACTTGTCTGCATAAAATCATTCACACATCAGCAAAGACAAATTGAGTGGTCTGATGTGAAAAGTACAATTCTAGGGAAATTTACAGACCCAGAATTATTTACTGTGGTGTTGAAAACAGACATGAACTATGCCCATCAGTCCTAACAATAAAATCACCTGAATAATAGTGTGTGTACCGCATTTGCTGCCAAAAAACACTGACCCATCAAGGCATTAACTCTACAAGACCTCTGAAGGTGTGCTGTAGTTTCTGGGACCAGGACATTAAAAGCAGATTCTTTAATTCCCATTAAACGTGAGGTGGGACCCATCGAGATTGGACTAGTTTGTCCCGCACATCTGACAGATGTTCAACCAGACTGAGATCAGGGGACTTTGGAGGCCAAGTTAACTCCTGAAACTATTTATATTCCCCAAACCATGTAAATGGAAATGTTGTACATCAGACCAGGCCTCCATCTCTTCCATTGCTCTTTTGGTGGGGACACATCAATGAGCCTTGGCTACCAGTTCAGTGGTTGTCTTTCTTTGGCCCACTTTTTGTAGGTACTAAACCCTGCACATCAAGAAGACCTCACAAGACCTGCTGCCTAATATAACTCCCCTCGGACAGGTGTCAATGCAGTGGCGTCGGAAGCATTGATAATGTGAGGGGGGTGCGTGGGGTGGGGGTTTGGCACATGGGCGGGGTTTGGGTGCTTCAATTCCAGCTCACCGCATGCAAGTGAAGAAAATGGTCAGTGCAGAGACAGGCTCCTCGGATTTCCAGTGGTGTGTGTTCTTCTATTGGTTTAGTAGAGTGAATTCTTTCAGAAAGATTCAAGATTCAACAGCACTGAGTGAACAAATTATTTATGTTAAATGTGGAGGGGTCCAAACAAATAATTATGAAATGTGAGGGGGTCATGCCCCCCTCAGTTTTAATGGCAGTGACGCCCATGTGTCACTGTAATAAGATAATTGATGATTTAATGATGTGAAGGTGGGTCAGTATATATTTACCTGCACACAAATGACTGGATAGCAATAACACTATATCTGGTAGTTTATATGTAATATGATCATGTAAAGAGCACATGTTGACCATCATGTTCTGGATGAGGATGTTGGCCTGGCCCACATTTCAGGATAAGCAGGCTGATTTGAGACCCCTCATGGTAATTGCCCTCAATATCAGTTTACCATATCATATTACCATTCCAGAATATCTAGTGATATAATCCAATCTTTACTCCTATGATTTACCGTTGAAATACAATGCAGTGTTGGCATCAAAAATGAAAGAATATACACCAGTGAGGGCAGAGTGAACAGAGTTATTATCCCAAAACTTTGACAAAGGTGTATAACTATGTAAGGGTGTACAATAAGTATTAAGTTTGGCAACTAAATTGATCGCTAAATGGACTACAGAAAATGAGGATACACCTTTTGATGCAGAGTGTGTGTATGATGTTTTTTTCTGTGGAAAAAAACACACCACCACCATTGTAATCACCTTGGTATCCTCTGTCATAGTTATTTAGGTCTGAATCACTGGTTTAGTCTTGAGACTGACAAAAACCAAACAGGCACAACAACAATAATAAAGATCTATGAAAAATGCATGGGATCTTGTGATTCAAACAGTCTGGATATCTAAAATCCTGTAATGTGGGCAAGACATAATTTAGCTTAAGCTTGATTTAAACATGTGTTCTAGGCCGATCCTGCCTAGGGTAGTATCCCATGAACCAGGATTAAAAGAACGTCCATCTTATTTGAAACAGAAAGTAAGGGAAAATAAGACAGACTTTCCCTTAATCCTGTTTAATTGAAAATAAAATTGGCAGACACCAAAACAAACAGGTGGATTGGCTCAGATTCTGGCTTAGAGGAAGAGTTAAATATTGAAATAAGCCTATATGCTCATTAGAGAAAAAAAAATGACATGCATCATGAAGTGGGCATGCCAGTATAAAATCAGAGTATGCTCCCTTTCATGCTGACATGTCTCTGAATTAACTAGTCTTTTATACAGCTCTCGTAAACATCTCAGCTCTGTTCAGTTTCTTGGACTAACTCAGAAAAGACTTGGCTTCTTATGTGCAAGTGAATGTTTTCAGTTATTGAGAGAAATGTATCTAAAATAGCTGATAGTGAAAAAAGCGCCCAAAGTCAAAATTAAATATTTCCAATTTACCACCATTTCTGGAAAAACAGCTGTGTTATAGAATAGACCATGTGACCTCTGGTTTCTATCATCACAATTGCAAAGAATCTTTCTCACATCAAGCCACTTTAAATGAATTTGTTTACATTTCAGTGATTATCAACTATGCAGAAATTTTTGTGAAGTTTGTTTTCTTGGGGCAGGCAAAATGCATTTAGTGTGATCTCAAGTACTGTGTTTTGCACATTTGTGACTTTAGGCACATTAATGCACTGAAAGGAAATGAGTACACCAAACCACTAGTTTGAAATTAATGACTCACTGATCCTCTTAATAATATTCCTCATAAACAAACATTAAGTTCATTGGCCAAAACTGAAAACTGTTAGGGATGGCTAGATGCTGCAGGTCTGTCCCAAATGCTCTACTTGTACTAAGGGTGCAGGATTGCTTGCAGCCTAAAAACATAAAGCAATTAATTTGGCATATTTCTCACCCAGTTTTGGAAGCTGTGTGATGAACTCAGGCTGTTGTTATGGCTGCTCTGACCCTCCACCGCACTAATGAACTGACAGCAGCTGTTTCTGATTGAATCAGGGTTTCTGTCCCAGGTTGCTTTCATTGACAGCAATTATTCTCACCTCCTTTTATTAATTTGCCTGTCGATAGACCCCCACCTAGATCAGTCAAAATCAACCAACGTTGATTAATCAAGCAAAGCAAGATTAATTCAACTGTATACCATTGTTTCACATTTCTTTTCACTCTGGTTTTGCACAGGTTGTAATCTGCCAACCACAGTATTGGCAGGTTTTGCCCAGGTCTTTTTCATTACACTCCTTACCAGTTTCAAATGAGAATAAATAAACTATTACACTTAAATACACGTAGTGTGTTTAAAAGTCTGTAATGGAGAATTTTATAAGTGAACCCGAAACGTGTTGTTTTCAGACCATCAGTTACCCCCGTCCAGAACAGTCTCTGACTGTGTGTTTCTGCGGAATGTTTGAGGGACGTACCGGATGTTTCTAGTGAACATGGTTCCGACCTTGTGGAGGCGTGTTCATAAAGAGACTACAATATAAAATTTAATCCTGATGTCGTGGTTTTAGGATTAATCTGAAGATTAGAAAATGCTGTCCGCGATCAGGAGCGTGTGCTTGGGCTCGGCAGACTGCTCAGGTAAAGGCGTGTGTCTCTGAAGAACCGTTTTATTTGGTCCCACAATAGAATAAGCGTAATCTCCTTATTTACTCTTCACCTGGTTCTGCTTCACCACATTACTCTCACCTTGTGCTCTTAATGTGCTCTGTGTGAACCTGCAGCTGTTCTGCAGAGGCGTTTGAAGGCCCTTTGTCTGTCTGCTGGACTGAAGACTTACAACATTCCCCCAGACTACAGTGGTAATGATGAAACACCTTCATCTGACAGATAACCACTAAACACGTGTCGGAGTTTTCAGTGTTTTAGTACATTTAATATTAGTAAGAACGATGCAATATATATAAAACGTGTGTCTGTGTGTGTGTGTGTGTGTGTGTGCGTGCATGTATATATGGAATATTTGTCTTCATACATATAGTAATTTCAATTTAATGTATGTTAGTAGTTGCTATACAAATCCATAGTAATTCATATAATTATCATTCTCATTCAATGGTCAGTGTATTTTAAAGCTGAAAACATCAAAATGATAAACAAAAACAAGGAATTGTGTGGTATACAATATTCTCAAAATAGCTGCTGTTGGATTTGACAGCTTTTCAAACTCTTGGCAATCTCGTAGCCATGCTGGTTACATGTGACCTGAACTTCACCAACAGTTTAAACAGCAAAGCACCCCCACACCAACACAATTACTGCTCCATGCTTCACAGTGGGAACCACACATGTGGGAACCATTCGCTCACCCTTTCTGCATAAACTTTAATTCGAACACAGCAGACTAAAGCACAGATTTTCACTTATCTAATTCTATGTGTTTCTTGGTCCAAGCAATTCTCTTTTTATTATTGTTGTTTGTCGATAGTGACTTTTTGCACATGTTTGACCTTGTATGCCTGTTTCACGCAGTCTCCTCTGAACCTTGTTTTTGAGATTGTCTGCAACCTCTGTGAGGCACTAATCTGAGGTGCTATTAATGTGTAGTTTCTGAGGCTGGTAAATGTAACAAACTTATCCTCTGCTGCCAAGGTAACACTTGGTCTTCCTTTCCTGGGGCATTCATCATGAGTCAGTTTCATCAAACTGTTTGATGATTTTTGATTGGCCATGTCTTAAAGTAATGATGGACTGTCCATTCCTAGTGGTTAGGATGTTCGCCATGCGATGAGAAAGTTGTAGGTTTAAATCCCAAGACTGCTAGTGACACCTCTGAGAAACTCTTTAGCAAGGTACCACCGTTGTTCAGCAGGTGCCCTCATAACTCTGTCACCTTACGATGCACTTAAGGCTTTACGATTACTCAAGAGCACTCGTAGATCTACAAAGATTTTCAAGTGCTACTTAAGTTACGATGGTTTTGGGAAACAGACCGTAATTTTAAGATCAGTCGTAAGATCATTTTTACGAACTACTTAGGCTTACGATGCTTTTGGGAAACGCAGCCCTGGTCAGTATCTCAAGAATTTGCTTAAAGAATGCCAAGAGTGTTCAAATATGTCATCAATGCAAAAGGTCTCTACTTTGAAGAATCTAAAATACAAAACTTGTTCTGGTTTAACCTTCTTTTTGTTTACTGCAGAATTCCATATGTGTTCCTTCAACATTGTGATGTTTTCAGTATTAATCTACAGTGTAGGTTAAAAATCAAAGGAAAACAATTGAATGAGAAGGTGTGTCTAAACTTTTACCTGTGTGCGTATGGGGGGGGGGGATCATTTTTAAACCTATTAATCCTAATTTACTGATTTAAATTTCTCCCTATTCTTCCATCTTTTACAGATGTGGTTCTACCTGACAAGCCGAAGCTTGTTTTTTACAATAAAGTGCCTAATCTGAAAAAGGTTAAGAAGGAGATGAAGAGGCTGCGGGATATCCAGGGCCCGACTAAAAGTGGTGACACATTTATGTCGGGACAGTATGCCATAGTGGTCAGTATTTTTTCTTTACTTTACTTTGTCTAGTTAATTTTAGTTTTATGTCATCGATGTTGAGACAAAGCATCAGTTTGTTTCTTTTTAAGTTATATTGATTTAATTTGTTCATTTAGTTAAAAACTGGGGTTGATTATGTTTTAACTTTTATTCCGAGATGACACACGAAGGTGGCTTAGATCCAAATGATATTTATTTTGATGAGAGTGCATTAATCACTTTTTTATATTACAGATAAATTGCTGGGGCTGAAATGTTACCGGAGTTAACATCTGAATATTTTATATTCAGCATTTTGTATTACATATTGTTTGTCTCATTTTTCAAACACACATGTTGTGCCATTAAGGCTGACTAAACTCAATAACCAATTCTGTGTGATAATCACTTCTTCCCCTTGATGATAGTAAAAGCACTTTTGTTCAAGGTAGAACGCAGCATGATTGTGGGAGTGTTCATCCATACAGTAATGTATTTGAAATGGTCAAAATCATTTTGTCCTCAGAGGAATCTTTTTTTTCCTCAGTAGTTTCTCAGAAATGAGAAAATGTGGTTGTAATATTGTCTGGTGGAGAATCTTATACAACCACCTAGCACATAAATGTCTGTAATCCTGCAATCATATCAGTTTAAAGCACTTCATTGCACAATTACAAAAATGTTGATGTTGAAAACTGAAAATGTGATGTGTGTCTTAAATTATGGGTCTATTAATCGGCCATGGCAAGATTGAGGTTGTGATATTGGATCAGTCAGGATGAGGGCGCTGTTGCATAGGCAGAGCAAATAACCATCTCGTGGTCTTGCTTACACTTTTCAGAGATTCATTTAAACTGAAAAGAGTTATTTGGTTCTTTAAATACAGCTAGAAAATAATTTGAAAGGGTGGTGTTGCTTCTGTATCAGTAATTTCTAAAATCAAGAAATATGTGAACATTTGATGGGTGAAAATGCCACTTTGTCTTTGATGTTGGTTGAAATTGGATGTCTCATCATTTTTCCACTGATTCCTTTGAGCTCATGATTTCTGGAGTTGACTCAGGGTAGATTTATCAGCTAGCCAAAATAATGTAAGCCCCAAGTCGAAGATTGTCAAAAATAGTATCTCTGTTCTTTTCCCATTATATAGGCTTGATGCTGGGCTCATCTGGGTAAACGGGGAAATCTGCTTTGTGAAGTACACCCATCGAAATTTGAGTGATTTTGTTTGTTTTCCTTTTTTTTTTTTCTCACTTTGTTCTATGATAGAACACAACAGTGCTGGGGACTGAACAAAGCCACAGTTTCAATCTGAATAAACCTGCATGTAAATGCGGATCAGTGGACACAGTTAGTTATAATGTGAAGATTTCAAAGCTGAAGCAAGAAGAATCTTATCTAAATGTCAACTTATATTAAATGTCTTGTCCTCTATTAAATGATTTGCTTTTTCTGTTGTAGGCCCTGGGTGGAGGCTTTCTAAAATGGGGCCATATAGAGATGATGAGGCTCACCATTAATCGGCAATTGGACCAGAATACCTCCTTCGCCTTGTGGCGGGTTGACGCTCCACATAAGCCCATTACCCGTAAAGGCCTTGGCCAGAGAATGGGCGGAGGCAAAGGCGCCATCGACCATTATGTTACTCCAGTAAAAGCTGGCCGATTAATAGTGGAGGTGGGAGGCCATATTGAATTTGGCGAAGTTGAATCAGTGCTTAAAATTGTTGCAAAGAAACTTCCTTTCCCAGCAAAGGTTTGCTTATTACTTGTTTTTCTTTTTCTTTATCAGTCTTTTGTGTGCTTTTTTTGTCCCTTCTGTAAAGGTTAACAGATTTCCTGTAGTAGACACTCAAGGTTGAGTATAACTTTTGCGTAATACCTAAACCATCAAAGAAGACATTTAAATGGAAATTGGGTTTTTAGGTCACAACATTTGGTAGGGAATGCTGTGAAAAGCGTCACTAGCTCAACCGCTTGTGTCATACTTGGAGGACCTTGGAGGACCAAGGGCTAGAGATATAACGAGTTACATTAATTTTGAAAGGTGGTTCAAATGTAAAAAGCTACAGAGGCATAGCAAAGACCTTAAATATCCCTTTCAGCACAACTGGGCTGATAACAGGCCAGTGAAAAGTTTAATCTTCAGCTAATTATCTTCCCTGGCTAGGCTCACCATGCAGGATTTCTCTCAAACTTTCTCTCGTAAGAAAATTAAGAGTGAAGCCATCAGTCACTCATAAGGAGAATGATCTGGGAGCAGCAAAACAACAATTATAGAATTGGAATAATAAGCAATTCACCATGATCATTTGTTTGTAGATATGTGGGTTCCTTGTAACTTTGGAGAATAAAGATTGTATTCATCAAGTACAATGACTACTAATAATTTAAATATTTGTTTTTATGAATACATACATTTCATTTATTAACAATTAATTTGTATTTTGTAAATATGATATTCTGGAGTTAAATTATAAAAATGATTGTTTCCCCTCACTGTAGATACTGAAGGGTTTTTTTTCCCTTAACTTCTAGGTTGTGAGCAGAGAGAGTCTTGCTGCCATGCATCAAGAGCAAGCTGAGAGAGAGGCCAACAACCAGAACCCCTGGACCTTCCAAAGAATAGCGCGGTCCAACATGCTGGGCATCCGCAAATTCATCAGCCCTTTAGACCTCCACTACCATGGCCGCTACACCGGCAAGTTCTTTAACCCAAAAAGGGTCTGAGCTGATGCCCAACCAGTTACAAACAATTTAGGAAATGTACGAACGTTTGCAGAAGCATAATTTTCTCATCCGTCCTCATAGGATGCAGAGTTTGAATGGTTAATGTGGTTTTGAATGTGTAAGATTGTTATCGCGCTCTGTTTCACACTAATGGTTGCGTGATCAGTCAGACCTCTTGCTGTTTTTGAAGCAGTAGGCAAAGAGCGTTCCTTCAGTGTTTTGTAACATGCAGACATTTATTTAGTGTTG
>JBBMFX010340282.1:0-18581 GCA_037832545.1 Rhabdalestes septentrionalis
TCTATTTATCTATCTATCTATCTATCTATCTATCTATCTATCTATCTATCTATCTATCTATCTATCTATTTATCTATGTGTCTATCTATCTATCTATCTGTCTATCTATCTATCTATCTATCTATCTGTGTATATGAATGAAATAGAGTTTTTAAAACATATTCACTCGTTTTATTGTGCTCACAGTCAGCCTCATCTCTTTCCCTCTATCCTCCGTCATTATTAGCTCATATCTGTCAGCGCTCGGTGTGTGTTTTCACCTAAAAACACGGATGGGAAAGCGTGCCAGATCTCCCCTGGCAGGGCTGGTTGGCAGGCGCTGATGTGAGTGAGAAACTGTTGACAGCTGTCAGGGTCGGAAGCTGCCGTGTCTGACTCAGCGCTGCTGACCCTGAGCGTGGAGATAAAGACCACCGCACACGGCCGGGCCGCTCCGGCCCTCGGCTGCAGGACGAGCCGACAGCAGAGGACGGCCTGACAGCCGCCAGCAGCCAAGGTCAGCAGGACCGCGGGAGGCCTCTGTGTGGATGGGGAAGGGCAGATGGAGGGGAACAAGGACATAGGAAACAAGTCGTGACTGAGAAACTGCTGAAGGACGGACAGTCACGGCACATATAGATTCATCAATGTATAGCAATGTACAGTAGAGAGGAGTGAAAAACTGATCTTACAGAACTTATATTGTTGATCTAGTTTTATTATATCTTGTCTGAATATTATTATTATTATTGTTGTTGTTGTTGTTGATGTAGTACTACAGATATTGTAAGGTTATTCAATCTATTTCCAGATTTAATTACATGTTTTGAGTAGTTTTATCTAGTGTCTTAATCTTTTAGCATTATTGGTACATTCATTTCAAGCCAAATTATTGAAATGGTTGCGAGCCAAAAAATTGAAAAAGTTTTCCCAGTAATATCACAATTTCACTTGATAAAATGGATTAAAATGGCTTGTGGCTAACAAAGATAATATATATATATATATATATTATATATATAAAGTTGGTGCTGTTGCTCATATTTATATTTTATTTCCATGAGGGACTCTATGAGGACCTGGATGCCTGAGGGTTAGGGAGTTGCACCTGTGGTCAAAAGGTTGTGGGTTTGAATCACAGGACTGCCAGTGGCCACACTGGTGTACCCTTGAAAGAAGGTACTGTCCTGACCCACTGCTTCCCAGGCTCTGGGTTGCTGGCGGCAAAAAGCTCACTTGGTGAATGCATTAATGGCTGTGGTGTTGTGTGCTCATGTATAGCCACTTTACACTTACATATAATATTTTTACATTTTTTTATGCTTTAATGAAATCATATTCAGTCAGTGAGTCTTAATGGGGCTTGAGTGTATCAGTCCACTGCCATTGCATGGCGCAACACAACAGAATCAAAATTACCATCCATGGCGCCAGTCCAACTGGATGCTGCCATCACCCTCCGCTTATGTTCATCTATCAAACAGGAATGCCACAGGCATGTCCTCGGCAGCACGCCCCCAGGGCTCCACCTCCCATGAATACTGACACCTGCCCACACACCTGTCGATGGTAAAGCTGAGGTCTGAATTCAGGGTCTTTTTAATGCTGCAAGACTAAGATTCTGTTTTTATCTGCTGGATTTGAGTCATTATAGTATGTAAAATGAATGAAAAGGGACATAAGAATAGAATGTATCTTGTTGCTTCAAACTGTACCATACTGCATCTCTGTATCATGACTAGCATGTTAGCTTGTAGCTGTTTTGTAAGCTTAAGGCTAACAAATTAGCTTAGTGCCACAGAATTGCATAGGGGCACTATAAAGCACAGCATTGGTTTCAAATCTACATTAAAAGCATAATAAGAGTAAGAATACAGAATATACTTTTCTGACATCATACTGTATTGCAGCTTAGCATAATACATCTCTCTAGTGTGAGTAGCATGTAGCTAACACGTTAGTTTATGTCTAGAGAATTACATCAGGATGCTATAAAACATACATTTTCTTGCAAATTTGAATGAACATCTATTAGAATCTTTGTGTCAATATTGTGTTATGTTCTACGGATCAGATTTTCTCTACACAACAGCTTTCTGGGCTTTCTTCTTAATAATTTGTGTCCAGATTTACCCATGATGGTGGCTGTAGCTCCACTGGGTCCAAGCTGTTGGTCATTTCCTGAAAAAAAAAAGGCCAATGCTCTGGGTCCTATGGTCCTACAAGATACGTGTAGACATGTAGAAGATTGGTGCTAATTTAACAGCTGCTAAGTCCTGCTGGTAAGAACTATTTCCACATCAAGGTCAGGCTTGAACGTGCTGAAATTTGGACTGATTTGAACCCTTACATATTCCCAGAATCATATGTTGGTGATATGCGCCTTTTCATGTGGTTCTCATTTTCTATCATCTCAGCTTGGGTTAAACATTTATAGTTGCAAATTTATTTCAGTGTAACTTCATTATCGATACAGCAGCAGGAATAAAAGCTCCAATGTCAAACAGTAATTTAAAGTCAATTTCAGTCAACTTCAGTCAAATCAGGAGATGAGGTAGGTGATGTGATTGCTTTGCATCACTATTTTATTGCATTATAAGCAGCTCCTATTGCAGATAAATTAGAAATGATATTAAATTAAGGATGTGCCCTTGAAAAATTTAAGAAGAAAAAATCCAAGCATTTTTCAAGTAAAAGCACAATGTCACCATAAAAAGTAAAGGACTGGCAAAAAAGTCAACTACACCTCATGCTTAAAAAACAAATCAGCCTGTATTTCAATAAGCAATTTTAACATATGTAAGGTTAAATATATGTGATACTGGTTGCCTAGGTGTCTGCATCCCCACTGTTTTCTAACAGCTAGTCGTGGTTTCACCCTGGCTATTTTCAGACTCTTCTCAAGGTTTGTACCATTGTTTGTGGGAGCAGTGGGGGCTCTAACACCAAATCTTTTACATCCATTTGCTGATGAAAGTGTATCACATTCTGGCAGGACAAGGCAATACATTTGTATGTCATATTTCAATCACAAAAGCAGCTCGTGGTGCTTTACATAAAAATACCTGCAAAGAAACAATCGTGGAAAAATCAAAGTATTTTTAAAAAGGTCTTTCTAAAAGTGGCCGGAATAAATATATTTTTCCAGCAGGTAGTTTATCTATCAGAGCTTTCTTTCTTATTGTGGCCTTATTATTTATAGTTTTTTCTTTGCATTCTTCATCTGTGTGAAAACCTTACCCAGCTATCTTGATAAGGATGTCCTGATACACATTCTGTCACGGAGACTGACCTGAATGAACTGTACAGAAGTTTGCCCAGTGTATCATAGTGGATGAGCCCAGTCTCGGATACACATAAAAGAGCAGGTGAACTATGCGCTTTGCTTTGAGAAGTGTCTGTGTGCAGGATATCACCTGTTTCCTGTTTATATACCTTACACATGAGTGTCCTAATGACGTCATGTGACCAAGTGGGTGTGACACATTCGCAACATAAATTTATTAAAGAGTCATAGAAAACTAACACTTAATTTATCTTTGGCCCCAAAATGCTTGTTCTTTGTTAACTTCCCAGTTGTTAGCTTGTGTCTTCATTGCCATATTTTGTTTAGGACGGTAAAATACAAAGGCCTTAGAAAGCAGCTCAACTGCAGCCCACTTTTGGCCCTGCCATCGAGTAGCAGAATAAGAGAATGCAGCTTATTTTGTGTAGGATAATAAGGCAATTCAGCTTTATCTTATTTTGTTTCATTGGTCAGAACAGTCCACAGACTCCTGATGACTCCTGATGATCTATGATGTTTAGTGGATTTATGGTGTGGAAAATATTAAAAGATATACCCGAGGAATGGTGTAATGTGTTGTAACAGTTAACAAATGTGGGAAAAATTCGTGGTCAGGCAATTATGACATCATTTTAACCACAGCACCAACCATATTCACCAACTGTGGTTAGAAATGGTCCTACTTTGTTGATATTCTCCTTTTCATCCACAACTGAGTGGAGCACGAGAGCTGTTTAGTCTTCTGAAAGCCTTGAAAAGCCAAGGACAACAATCATGCTGGAGAGGAAACGGTATGTCCAGCACACTCTGCCACATTCAGAATCACCAGTGTTGCTCATTTTCCATTTCCTATGCTCTTATCAATATTAACCTATATAAGAAACTGAGGTGTAAGTTAATGGGAAAGGTGAAATCTGCACATTTTAAATGCACAGTCCATTGTATTGTTTTGTTTTACATGTGTTTTGTGAAGGGCAGCTGACAAATATCACCCCAAGGGTGATCATCCAGCAGAGACTGTATAAAATTGTGAACAGGCCAGAATGCACATACGGATAATAATGGTAGAGCTGGCTATTGGCTATTCTCTGAGATCCCAGTGATGTATTTGAAGCTTCATGACAGACTGTGATCAAGGTGGGGTGCAGGTGTTTGGTGGTATATGGAGGTCAATCTTGTGGCGAACCAAATACAAGTGAAATTCTCCAGTGAGCGCGCAGATGCTGTATCTACTCATCTCTGTCTACTAGAGAGGAAGAGCCACGACAGAATGAGTTCTCTCGGTTTCTCATAACTGATTGAGCAGCACTTGAACTGCGGTGGAGCAACATGCGGCGCGTGATGGAGTCAGTGGTTACGGGCTTGAAACTAACCCATCTTTGCGGCTGAATCTCCGGAGCTTGTTATAAATTCTATCTGGGGACCTGATCCAAAAAAGAAATAGATTCCAAAGCTTTGAAGGTGATGCTCAGACCTGAGTATGGAATGAAAAAGGCATCGTTCTACAACACACACATGGGTAGACTGATGGTATTTCACTTTAGACAAAGTGGTGAATGAAGCAAAATGTACTTATTCTATTCCATTTATATTTATAATATGACTTGTTACTATTATTTTTAATAATATGGTAGAAGTGGTGACATAAGTGACATATATATTGACTTATAGTGATATTGCACACAAACTGCTGCACTCAATGATAATGACTTGGCACACAATCACTAGTGAGAATTTTTCTTAAATGCAGACAGCTCAAAAGTTGGAAAGCAATATGCGGTATGAAATAATTCTGATAAATTCCTTGCAGTGATGTTCCGGCCCGTGTGAGGATGGAGGGGAGTCAGTGCTTTGACAGCCAGTCTGAAAAAGGCACTGTAGTTTGTAATGCATTTTGCTTTGGTGAATTAAGTAAAATGCACAGTTTGTGTTGTATATCTATGACAATAGCAAGAGTTTCCCAGAGGAGGTTCAGTTAACTGGTCCTGCTGCTTTTGCACAATAGAGACCGTGAAATGAGCTTATGTTTTAAAATCAACAACATTATCAATTTTAAGACCTAACTCAATTTATTGGAGTCAGAATTCAGATTTTTTTTTTTTGAATGAACAGCCTGAAGCCATGTTCCGGTTGCTGCTGTTGCCTGTTTGGACAAACTCCAAACAAAACTGTACAAAAGTCTCATTCAAGACAAAGAAAAATTGATCTTTATTTGTTGTCACTGCAGTTGAGTTTTTAGTTTAAACGTCTTGACTGTGTAGTTGTTGCTTATTTAAACAAATCTCATCCAAAATGATCTGATTCAAACTGACCACCATGCTAACGTTGGATCACTTATTTGCTTGAATAAAACCCAGCATGAGACGTCCACCATAATGTATTGAATCAGTTAGATCAGGACCAAATCTATCATTTGCAGATCAGGGTCAGTATTTAATAATAATTTGGATTACAACCATATAAACTCTCAGAGACATGTAAAGCTATACTGGGTGTTGACGGTGAAAAAAAAATTGCTGTATTTGTATTGAAGTCCCTACAATGAACAATTTAATGGGATTTTTGCCAAAAGTCTTTCTTGTAGGTAAGAAAGAAGAAGACATTTATGGGCGGGGCGTCGCCTGAGTCTTCCTGCTGAAGCCTGACTGTGTCTCATCTGTTCACATTGTTATGAATAGCCATGTCCACCCACAGAGGTGTCTCTATTAATACACGTGGCTGACGCCATGCAGAAACACTGCGGACGCGATCTAAATGCATGAACAGTGTCCGCAAACACGGCTAATGCACACTAATCCCAGCAGCACTGCCCGACCAGCCGAGGTGCAAATGGATGGTGTTTCTCGGTTTGGGGTAATAGTGTTCAATTCCCTTGTTCTGCCAGATGGTGTGTGCAGCCAGAATGACTTCATCGGGAAGCTTCGAGCAATCCTGGGCTGCGAATGGAAATGTATTGAGAGCGAGAGGGAGGGAGAGGGAGAGATTGGGTGATTTAATAGAGCTCGATGAGGCCATGACGTGAGCTTATTGAGACAAATAGGCTTGGCAGCCAAAGAAGGGCACAGGGCCCGGATCACATTCCGGTTCTGGTAACAAGAAAGGCCCTTTTTTTTCCACCTGTGCAGATTTTTCTCCACATGCTCTGCCCAAATAAAGCATATTGAACCTCCATTTTCCAGTGCCTTCAGACAAAAGCAGTCACACATGACCCCGCTGAATCACTGAATACACACTGGGAGCCGGGCATAATTGCAAGACCTTCTGAAAAGCGCATGGACAGCTTGTCATCTTGTCAACCTTCACGCGGTCAATAAGCTCTACCTCTTCATTACATTAGAAGCAGTGGCTCTTACTCAGCTTCCTCTTAGGAGTCAGTGCCTCTGGACTGCCCACCGAAACGAATCTCCAGCTGTTAACCCTTAAAACAGGAGCAGCAGCGCCACAGATGGTCATCATCCAGCAAAACAGCTCCATTTATGGCAGTTCCCCCACTTTGTATTGGTGCTCCAGGTGTCAGACATCATCTTCAGGTTTGGTGGTGTTCTTGTGTCACATAGAAACAAAGTTTTTGTTATTTAAAAACATGTAGTGATAATATAAATTACCAGTACTAGGATTTTTTAAATGCCATCATGCACAAATTAACATAAAGAACAAAAAATTAGCAAATGTATTTTATTTTAGGTCTTAGAAACAAACAGAAAGATCTTTGAACCTAGGAGAACTTTCTGATTAGTCTCCGGCAACAGGTGGGCGGGGAAACTCGCAGAGGGAGGAGTCCGGAGAGCTGCGGAGCAGAGGTGCAACACCCAAACACCCGTTTTAGACTGGTGTGTATTTGTTGAAATCAGATTGTACTGGTATACTCATTCACTCAGTTCTAAGAGTTAAAATAATTCTCGAGCCAAAAGGAGCTCCAGCTCTAGTGATGATGATAACTTCATTAGGCTCCTTTCAGACACTGGTCATTCCATTTCACGCTGGTGGTTTTCATTATCCAGGCAGATTTTCCATTAACAGCACCAAGACCGAGCAGAGATGATCGTCGTTAACAGGTTATGTTTGGAGAGACTAATCATGCTAAATCACAAACAGGAACAGGGGGGTAATGGAGCAGGAGGCCTGAATGGACAAATAAAGCCGGAGTGTCTGTGTATGTGTGTGTGTGTGTGTGTGTGTGTGTGTGTGTGTGTGTTATCATATACATTTTGGTGTTCTGTTTGCCATTAAAGCCTCTCCTGAACTGAGTTGTTGAATCAGCTCAGCCTCAAATGCTCATTTCTGCACCCTAAATCTGCAGTGATCCGCTCTGGAATCTGCACTTTAATGTGGCATTAATGACGCTCAATAAACTCCAGTTTTATGTGGGACAGCAAAATGTTCAGGACTGGAATTTCTTTAATCGTTTTAGTTTTTCTACTGTGCTCGAGGGTTTTTAGCACTACTTATTTAGTACTGCCTTTTTCAGTACTGCTCAAGCTAGTTTTTTTTCAGCGTTTTTCAGTAATGTTTTTCTTGTTTTTTTCAGTACTACTTCAGATTTATTCAGCACTTCTAGTATTTTTCAGAGCAGCTCAACATTTTTTCAGCACTACTTAAGATATTTTTAGTGCTTGTTTTTAGGACTGCTTAAGATTTTGTTTAAAAAAGTATTTCATCTAATGTTTTTATTCCTATTTAAATATTTTTTTTCACCTTTTTTAACCTTAAATATTTCAGCACCATTTAAGATTTATTCAGCACAACTCAAGAATTTTCAGAACTACTCAGGTCAGGTTTGGTTTAAAAGTGTTTTATCTGACTTTAAGTAGTTGAAACATGATGTCATGGAGCGTTTCCATGCTCAGTTAGTGTGAAGAGAAGTGAAAGGTAATAAAATTGATGAATGTCACGTTTCCTGGCTATCAGTTTACAGTGACGCAGTCAGAGGTTTTCTGGCTTTTAGATTGTGGCTCATTTTAAATGTCTAGGTACTGAATTTCTGTAGGTCACTGGACTGAATGCACTGTGCTCCTGATATTTTTCAGAGCTAAGATTTTTTCAGCAAAATTTTTCACTTGTTTTTCAGCATTAAAGCCCTGCAGCACCGCGCAAAAAATATGAAGTAATCCTGAAAGGGAAATCTTAAGTGCTGGAAGGAAAGCACTGAAGAAACTCCTGAGCGGTGCTGAAAGCTGAGAGCTGCAGTGTCGGGTGCGGCCGCTAGGAGCTGTCCGCGGTGCTGAACCCGCCCGCTCGCGCTGGAGGAGAGATCCTCTTAACCGGCGCGCGCGCTGCCTCGCGGATCAGCGCCGTCACACCGCGGAGAGATCGCGCTTACAGGAGCCGCACCCGCGCTGCTCCCGCCGAAAGTTCGGGGGAGCCCCTGACACCCCGCAGACCTCCGGACACCTCACAGTCCCCCGGAGAACCTCGCAGACCCTCCCAGCCGCCCGGCGCTGGAACATTCCCCCGGAGATGCGTGCGAGAGGCGGCGGCGCGTGCGTGCCCGGGCTCATCCTGCTCCTCATCCTGGCTTCGGAGAGGAGCGCGCGGGGCGAAGGTAGGAAAGGGTGGCAAAACATGTTTATTTCAGTCAACTTTTCAGACTCGACACGACTCACGGGAGAGCTCAGGAGCCCCAAAAATACTCACCGGAGACTTTACGGTCGTGCCGCCGCTGTGGAAGTTCTCTGCGGGGTGTTTCTGTAGGTTTAAATGTGTTTAGGACTAATTAAAGTGATTTATTTTAGAAAATGCCATCACGCCTGCCTTTGGCCACGAGTCTATCCAGAAAACTGAGCAGCCGAAGTGATTTTCCACTTGTTTATCCACGTGCCTCACACGGACACTGCACACGGATTAGTCCTGTTTATGCGTCAGAAAACCGTGAGTGGCTCAAAAGCGCGAGCGTTTCACAACTAAGCAGATGACCGGGAGCGCGCGCGCGTGTGTCTTTTATTGTCTCGTGCGCTGAGAGTCCGCGAGGCAGAAGGCGCGCGGAGCACCAAGACTTTAATCCGCGCGAGTTACAGATTACCGCGTGGGCTCCGGGACACAGCTGGTCTTTGATTAGTGTACACTTGTTTCAGGGACTTGTTTTGTCAGATAATACTTCCGATTCACTGACTCACTCATTCACTCACTCTCTGACTGATTCACTCACTCACTCACATCATGACCGACTCACTCATTTAGTGACTCACTCACTCACTGACCGATTCACTCACTCACTCACTTAATAACTCACTCACTCATTCATTCACTCATTTACTGACTCACTCTCTGACTGATTCACTCACTCACTCACTCACTCATTTAGTGTCTCACTCACTCACCCTTATTGTCTCATTCGTTCATTCATTCACCCACTTAGTTACTCACTGACTTTCTCGCTTACTTACAGACTCATTCACTCACAGACTCACTCACTGACTTCCTCGCTCAATTACTGACGCATTCACTCACAGACTCACTGACAGCCTTGCTTATTTATTGACTCATTCACTCACTCATACATTCACTTACTGTCTCACTCAGTGACTGCCTCCCTTACTTACTGGCTCAAATTCATTCACTCACTGCCTCACTCATTCACTCACTCACTGAATGCCTCTCTTGCTTACTGACTCATTCTCTCTTCCTCACTCATTCATTCACTCACTGCCTCATTCACTCACTGACTGCCTCATTTACTGACTGCTCTGCTTACTTACTGAATCACACTCATTTACTCATTCACTCACAGACTAACTCACTCACATACTGTCTCACTCACTCATTCACTCACTTATTTATTCATTCAATTAGTGACTCACCTACTGACTGACTGACCTGACTCATTAACTCACACACTGTGTGACTCTCCAGTCTGTACTGTAGTCCTCACTTGCTGTGTTTCAGAACGTGCTTCTGGATTGAGTTCACAACTTGGTAGCTGCAGGACTTCCGCATCACCCCTGAATGTCTGGGTTTACCCAGCTGAAGCGTGAGGTGCGTTTTGTCCCAGAATGAGTTCGTGGGCATGAGTGCTTGGCAGCTGTTTTATTTGAACCAGCATTGAACGGGAAGAATCTGTTTCTGCATTAATGTGAAAAGCCTTCAGTTCTTCTCTTGGGAATCAGAAAAGAACGAACACTAAATCACTAATATTGTAATTGTAATACCACACACAGCTTGTGTGCATATAATCATCCTGTTTGCATCCAGTAGTTACTCTTTGCTGAGTGAGCTGTTTTTATGTTAAATGAGTTTGCTTTCAGAAAGTGTTGCTTCCAGTATTTTTTCTCCACTCTTAAGGGAAGGCTCTCAGCAAGATTTTAGAGTATCTGTGAGAATTTGTGCCAGTTCTGTCAAAATAGCATTCATGAGTTCAGGCGCTAATGCTGGATAAGCAGGTCTGGTTGCAATCGATGTTTAAATTCATCCCAAAGGTGTTCAGTTGAGGTCAGGACACAGAGCAGGCCAGGATCTTCTAATGCTAACTTTACACAGTATCCTCGCTTTTTGTGCCAAGACAGGGACACGCCTTCCATCATTTTCTTGCCACAAGCCTGGAAACAAATAATTGTTTACAGTGTCTTTGGATGCTACAGCATTTGATACTTTTCTACTGGCACCAGGAATCATGTCGTACTGAAAACAAATGTGTTTTCCATTGCAAATAACCGGGATCCGTACCCGAGCCGAACCCGAGCTGCCTGACGGCAGCACCAAAATCAGGCTACAGCCGAGATGACGGCATCACAGCCTTTTGTTTGGTCGAAATGTTGTCATGACAACAGATGGACGTGTAAAGAGGCCATTGTACATTTATTTACTGTCCATGCAAACAACTATGGCGATACAAACAATAACCAATGGAGACACTATGGATAGATTTCAGTTCAGCTAATCACACAGGACCAGAGAAAGAGCAGACAGTACAGGGAGCTCGGTTGTGTAAACCTCTTCCGCAGGTATTTAATAATTTAAGTGTACAAGCATGCTGTGAGGAGTTAAAGGGGATTAAGAGGAGTGTAATCTGAGTGGGAACATTTTGCCAAAGGGTCTTGATTGGGAATCTTGTTGGGAGGGTGGTGGTCTTTTCCATAATCGGACCTTCTGGAGGGGATAAAGCTGTTATTGGAACGGATTCTCTGGAGCCCAGGAGCGGTGTAGGAGGGGTCATCCTCTTTGCATAAACTCTGCATGTGTGGAGGGAATTGTCAGCAATAGGTGTCTGATGATCTTCTCAGCTGTTCCCACAGTCTGCTGGAGCCTCCTGCGGTCTGAAATTTCCATGCCAGAAAGTGTCACAACAGGCCAGGAAATAAATATAGTTAGAATTGAAAGGGGAAGGTTAAATAAGTTTAAAACCAATAAAAATAACATTGCAGTGTCAGTAGCTTTTTACAGGCTGTTTTCTCGTCAGTCCTTGAATTTTTAATACAAATACAAACATTCTTTATTTGTCACATGCATAGTTATACAAATACAACACACAGTGCTTTTCATTGTGACAGAAAAAAGCCGGTGTCCTTCGCTTTACTACACTTACAGGATCCAAAATTACAGATAATCGAAGAGGCTGAGCTTGGGTTGCCAAATGTGCACTTCTGCCGGGCTGATTCGCTCCTCAGTTTTCCCCAGCAGTTATGAGGGGGTGCTGAAGGGACTGACTAAACATTCTGCCCTTATGAGACTGATCCATGAAGCCCATCAATCATCAGACAGAAATCGATGAGTGTGAGGAAAGAAGCCTCAGAGAAGTGTCCTGTCAGACCACTGAGACGTCTTTATCCGCTACAAGCTCGCTGTGTTTTGGATGTGATCTTCCTCCTCATTTCCTCCTATTGTTTTGGACGTCAACCTCCGGTAATGTGAGGTACTTTACATTACCGGAGCTTGCGGTGCACTCTTAAAATAAAGGTCTTTAAATGGTTTTTGGCTGGGACATAAGCCTCTAGGAATAAACTTTGATTCATGTGGACTCCACCCAGGCTCCTCATACTCACACAACTCATGGCCTTCATCCATTGTAAAGTTCTCTATGGAAACAAAGGTTTTGATTTTAAAAGCCCTGTTTCACATTTTTCTTTCACAGTATTACACGTTTTAAAACATAACATTCATAACTTCAGCTTAAACAATCCATTTGTAAAATCTGTGTCGCCTATTTTAAATTCACTGATACCACGAAAACCAAAATCTTTACACGAACACCGGTTGAGCCTATAGCAGTTTAGTTCTACCCATTCACACTAAAGGTATAAGTAGTGCTTTTAACATTGCAACAGGTTCTGCATATATGTAAATGTGTATCTTGTATATATGTAAATGTGTAACAGACAGTTATTTTAAGTTCGAATTGATAGAGAGAGGGAAATGGCTGTTTTTCATATAAAAAGCCAGATAAAAGTTTGAAGCGGACATTAAGCAAAACAATAAAATACAAGAAAAATGGGAGTGTTCTCTTCCACAGGGAGCAATATGCAAATTATGAAACGTCAAAATATGTTTGCTTGAAGGTTCTGCAAACATGTTGTAAATGTGGCATGTGAGTGTGAAGAACCTTTTTAAGAGTATAAGGATGTATATCTATTAAAAATGTCTTCTGAGAACATTCATGAACATTCATGCCAAGAACCTTAGAGGAACATTTTGAGAGTGTGGAGGAGCCCCCGCTGTTTCAGAAGAAGAACAAAGTCTCATTTGTCAGACTGTTCTGAGTACAGTCTGCTAATTTTAGACTTCACAAGATTACAGAAAACAGCTCTGTACAATAACCAATAAGACTCAGACCTGAAACAATAGCAAAACCCTTTTCAGTGGCAGGAACCTTTTCCTTAGACTTACATGCATACGACGTCTTGAGTGTATATGTAAACATTATATATAACAATTGTAATGGTTGGTGGAAAATCAGGAAACTGACAAAAGATTCTTCCCTCCGAAAAAAGACTTTATTTTCTTCTTAAGATAGAGAGAGTTCATCCTGGAATTAGAAGTTAACTGGACATTCGGAGAGGTCTTATACTCTCCAGAAGACCATTCACCTTATCAAAACAGGGCAGAAACAATGTTGCCTCCCCTTTAAGAGGTTCCAGCAGGAAGCTCTGCTATGACTTTTCACAGTGAGGCTCCATGACCGCGGGCCTGAACAAAAAACTGTATCTGAAACCCTTTAGCTCAGAAACATTGGGTTTATATATCAACCTTGATTTAATCGTGTCACTGCGCCTTCGCGCCTCAGGCCTGGCTTCACAACCGTGATCACTCGTCAGCAAAATCACATTCATATGGTATTTAGAGAAAGAATCATTTAAGTATACGAATCACAAACCTGAATATGCTAATTTGCCTTAGAATATAAGTGAATATATGGATTTTTCTCTCGCACCATTGTCTTACTAAAGAACCTCGAAAGAGTGACTGCAGATTCTGACTCTGACCACAAAACCTCGTCAATAAAATACAGTAAAAGATGGACAACATGCTACAACCTCTTTCAAAATGAACAACTCCAGCTGTCAGACTGCTGTCCTCCATGTGCGTTCTTCTGATTGATCATTTGCGCTGATTATAAAGCTTGTTCAGGAAATGGGACGTGCTCGCCACCCCTTGGTCGGTGATGTCTGCGCTCCCTCTCTGCAACAAGAACTTTTCCCTCAAGCCATATTAGCAGATTGTTGTCATTGTTCCACGTGTCATTATCTCGCTGGCATCCGCGCTTCGCTCCGAGCGAGTGAAGAGCATGCGGCGGGTTTCGGGGCAGGGGCGACACCCGCACTGCCGAACCCCTGCCCCCCAGGCCTTGAATATTTTGTTCCGGAGGAGTGCTTGGAAAGTGATCCGACACCTGTTTTTTGGATTACTGGTGATTAACTTCATCAAGGGCTATTCAGCAGCTGAGCGCCATCATAATTAGCCTCCTTTTCCTTCAGCTTGTCGCCTGTAAATGAGAGCCATCATGGCAGAATGCCCTTATTTGTGCCGGGCCTGGCATCTGGCAGGAGCTCTTTCACAGCCTCACAGGTGGAGGAGAGGGGCCAGCTGAGCGCGGCTCATTTCAGGCTCTTTTTTTGCTATCCTTCTTCCTTTCTCAGACACCTGGGATTGATAGTAGTAGTTCATTATCAGGTTTAGTAGGTGCGCTGGATGGGTGGTCTTCACACTGCGCTGGATTGCAGACCTCCAGTGCTAGAAATGACGAGTCCCACTCTAAAGCCACCGGTGATCTAAATCCAGGTGAGAAAAGAGAAGTGAGAATCCCCACTGATGCAAGTGTTAATGATCACAAACCTACAGAAAAGTTCAATTGAGATGAAGAAAATCATTACTTATTATTTTAGGAGTTAATTTTCTCAGAGTGATGCCATAGCTATCCATCTCCAGGAGTTCAGAAGAGCATAAGTGGCCTTGCTCTCTTTTATTATTAGTATTATTATTATTAGTAGTAGTAGTAGTCATAGTAGTAGTAGTTGTAGTAATAGTAGAAGTATTAAAAATAATATTTTCAATATTAATATTAATATTATTAATTTTATTAACCTTTCAAAGCACTCAAGGACAACTTACAGATAAGTAAACCAGGTCATTCAATCGATAATGCTAAAGAGGATACAAAAAGAGGATATTTATAATATACCACAATATTGATATAATATTTTTAAATTGTGATATGATATTTTTAAAAAAGTGCCCTGAGCTCTAAACACTACGAAAGTGAATAAACCAACGACAGTTCCATCCACACTTTGAATTTACAAACGGTTTCCAAGGACCAGAGTGTGCTCGGAGCTCGGAGTGTGTGTTTAGGAATGCACCCACAGTTGAGAACGTGTGTTATAACGGCCCACGTATTTAAAAAAGTGTCGGGTTTAAATCAGGCTCGGGCACAAGGTGCACGGGCTCGGGTCGGGTCGGGACTCTTTTTTTTTGGGCCCGATCTTAACTCTAATCAAGGGGTTTGGGGCATGAATAAATTTGGGGGATTAGTTAATATTAGCTTATGTTAATTAGCTTACATTGACTAGTTACAGGCTCTACAACAGCAAATGAACACAATATTTATTTGACATGTATCTGACTGGTGCCTTTATATACATCTCAGTCCTAGTTTGTCTGGCTATGACTTCGGAAGTTATTTTATGTACTATATTGATCCCAGAGTCCTGTGTTTAACCCATTCATCTGAGTGAATCAGTGGACAGGCAAATCTTTGAGGAGTATGTGGCGAAGGGTACCACAGTGGTGCCACTATCAATCATAGTATTCGAACTCACGACCCTCCGATCACAGGGGCAGATCCCTTACCACAGGCCTCCAGCTGCATCCTGAGCTGAGGCTGTGGTTTCTCAGTCATATTGGCTTTACAGGCTTGTTTTCTGATTACATATCTTTCGTTATGTATCCAACGATTAGTCATACTCTTGCTGTTGTGTTTTGACTCCAAATATGGACCCCCAAATGTGGTTAAATATTGAATAAAGCCATAACATATCAGTAATGTGATGATCTTATTAAACCATATCACTGCTAATGAACTGGCTGCTCATTATAAGCATAACTAGAGTGAATGAAGCCTTTTTTTAGAGCGCTTTAGTTGTATATTACACATCATAATCTTTTCCACATCATTAACTGATATGAGGACAGCCTGGGAAGACAGTCTGATGAGACGTGTTCAGGCAGGTGAGGCATTGGCTAGAATTTCTGTTCACTGGCAACATTTATGCATACCACATGCTCAAATACACCAGAACACCATCGTACTGCATGTTAACTAGAAATCTTCCCTTTAGAACAGAGGGTCAGTTTGTCTTTATTTAGAGCTAATTGGCGAAGAAGGATAATAAGACGCAGTCTTTCTGGGGGTTGTGCTCAAAATTAAGAGACTGGAAAATGTTAAATTCACATATTTATATAAGTTGTAATGGGTTTCCAGCTAACAAGCACTTCTGGGCCTGATAAGTTAGTCAAGGCTTGTTAGTGCAATGATAACAGAAACCTAAATTGTTGTGTAAAAGAGGAAAACCCCCAGAACCTTAAAGGCCTTATTGTCTCTGGGAACTAAACAAGAAATGCCTCCCATTTTTGATTCATTCTAGTTTAGTAGAGTCATGTTTTATTTAAACTATTATTATTATTGAGCCTCCAGGGGCTGGAATGAAGACCTACTGTCTCAGTTCAACCAATAACACAATTTAGGATTGGAGGAATCAACCAATTATAATTTAAGTTACAATGGACTGGATCATGTCATGAGGAAAAATGTTCCTCTTGACCTTCTGGAGGTCCTGGATATGTTTCTCACCGGTTAAGAGTGGCAGCTCTATGCCAGGACTGTACTGAAGGAGGCCCAGTAAAAATGTTACATGCAAGATTAAATAAATGATAATGGGATGTATTTTACAAGCTTAATCTAAACCAGCCAAAAATGTTAATATATACTTCTACTACCTTATCTTAGGTCAGCCAAACACCCAGAATGCTGTAGAGATACTAACATGAAATAGCATTGTTGAACAGATTATCTGCTTTTGACCCACTGAGCATTGTTAATCACGAGACAAATTATAGGCAATTAATCTTTTTTGGAAAAGGCTGTGTTCACACTAGTTGTTGCTTTAAAAACAGACAACGAGCAGCCAATTAATTGCCAGCTATTGCTTGATAAGGCTTAAACAGAGCAATATACAACAGCATTAGGATTTCTCCTACAGCTGGCTATATACATGCGTCCTCATCCACCGCATTAAGATCACCATAATTTTGTTCAGCCGAAAAAAAATACCAGTACAGAAAAGACCATATTGGGGTGCTGTGAAGAGAGCAGGTATTTCTATCTCTAATTGCTGCAATTTGGAACCTCTTGGGATGAAGTACACTCTCCACACCTGAGTAACCAGCTCCAAGTCTGTCTCAACGACAACAATGCCAATGAGGGCAATGATCTGTTTCTAATGGCTCCGGAATGGGCCTGTAGCGTTCGGGTCACTGTGAATGGAGTCCGGTTTTGCCGTGAATCATCCTCTTGCTTCTCATCTCATTCAAGGACGCTCTTCTCTGGGAGTCGCCAGCAGGTTAGCGCTGAATGGCTCCACTGTTAAGGCGGTTCCTCTGTCCGTCTCTGGCTTGTGATTGTGCCTCTCCTCGCTGCTCTCTTTTGGTCCCTCTGAAGAGCATTAGAGGCTCTTATACATAGGAGAGAGACACTCGTACAGAAGCCACTCCACACGTCATGGAATGGAGGCTGAGGAATCGCCGCTGGGTGTGATGCCATCACTCACAGGCAATCACTTTGGGACTTAAAGTCGCTCCTGAAGGGAAGCAGCATCTGGCACCGGGTTATCGGGGATGTGAGGAAAAGTGAGAGAAAGAGAGAGAGAGAGAGACAACGCTTACACCTGATCAGGCTCGGTCTGTGCTGGTTGTCCTGTGTGACTGTTCCTTTATTGATTTTCCCAGTTAAAGAGAATAGGAGAGAAAAACACTCAGCTGTGTAGCGAGTCTCCTTTCAGGCCTGTCAGACAGGGACACGGTTGTAATTCAGGCTCTCCTGGGAAACGCTGACAGCCAGCTCAGGACCTCTGAATTTTTCACTCATCTGTATTAGCTCACTTTGGGATCATCTGCTAACCAGCTCCCTCAACCAGTCCCAATTTGGTCAGAAATAAACTCAGAGAAACCCTGAGAATCTCACTAAATTGCTGCAGTTGATTGGCTTAGTATCGCCGTGCTCACTGAAAAACCTTCACTGGTGCCCTGAGCAGTTCCCTGATTTTCTCCCTATTACAGAAAAACGTTTGTGGAATTGGCATTTTGGCTGGAATATGTGTCTGTCATGCTGTCTTGAGTGAGCCTTGTAACAGTAAGACTAATTTAGGCAAACTTAAAGGTACCACTTTTGCTGAAAAATATCCTAATTGTCTATTGTTCAACTGCCCAATTCTCCACCTGTAACATTAAACCCACTTCAGTCACTTTTATATTTTTGCTGAAAACCTAAAAAAAATATTTTTTTTTCATATCCCACATTTCACACTGTGTGTGGTCAAGTCTTTCTGAATGACAGTGGAGTATTACAACACTTGTTATTGCAATTCAGAGGCATTAAAGGAGATTTTTTCCTTATTGATTGCTTACTTAAGGGTTCCTTCGTCCATCAACATGGATCAAAACATTCTAAAGGAAAAATCAGGCTAAAGTGAACGCTTCATTATCATAATAAAAAAATAATTCAAATGAAAAAAAATTCTTCTTCTTCGTCTTTCTTTTTCTTTTTCTTCTTCTTCTTCTTCTTCTTCTTCTTCTTCTTCTTCTTCTTCTTCTTATTATTATTATTATTATTATT
>JBBMFX010340604.1:0-18572 GCA_037832545.1 Rhabdalestes septentrionalis
TCACTCACTCTCTTGCTCTCTCTCTCGCTCTGTCTCTCTCTCTCTCTGTCTGTCTCTCTCTCTCTCTCTCTCTCTCTCTCTCTCTCTCTCTCTCTCTGTCTCTCTCTAGCTGGCTGGAGCTGGTATTTTAGCAGTGGGCATCTGGGTGAAGGTGGACAACAACTCCATTTTGAGCTTTCTGCAGAATCTTGATGGATCGTCTCAGCTGAAGCAGGTGCTGAATGTGGGCTACCTGCTGATCGCGCTGGGGTCTGTGCTGCTGCTGCTCGGCTTCCTGGGCTGCTGTGGTGCCGTGAGGGAAAGCAAGTGCATGCTGCTAATGGTAGGTCTGCTGACACCACATAATAGGGTTAAGATAAGAACTTTCTTTATCCAGAGAGAAATTGAAATAAAAGACAATAAGACAGTAGAAAAAATCAAAAGAGAAACAACAGTGCAACAACAAGGACATTAGTGTAGCAAATTAGTAACACTGACATGGCTGGACGTAAAGATTTAGATCAGTAGTGCATGATGTTTTATAAAGGGGCTAGTGTTGATGCAAATAAAAAAAAATGCAATAAAATAGTAGTGGGATTAACATTCAGTAACATTCAATCAATTCACTGATTAAACAGCTTAGTTGTGTCTTGCTCAAACTTAATTTAGAACAGAATGATGACTAATAACACTTCAAACTTACAAGAGCCCCTGCAGAACGGGTGGAATTATACAGTCTTATGTCCATGGGTAGACAGGGAATTCTGTGATGTACAGTTCTGCATTTAGTGGCAATATAATGGCTTTCAGTTGTCTTTCAAATAAAAGCCTTAGACCCTGAGTTCCCAAACGTAATTGTTTTGTTTTTATTCAGTAAATCTGCAATATTATACAGGTTCAGTCAAGTTTAGATGGGATGCCGTCACATAACCTGCAGACCTAACTCATGCTGTGTTTTCCACTCAGTTCTTTGTCATCATTTTGATTGTCTTCATTGCTGAGGTGGCTGGAGCCATTGTTCTCCTGGTTTTTAAGGGATTGGTAAGTCTACAAAAAAATCTTCATATGTGCTAGAATCATCCAGAATCCTCATATTTTTTGGCACAATATTTTAAAAATGCAGCAGTGTCAAGTTATTTTGAAATATTTTTTTTATTTTATCATTGCATCTATTGGATCAAAACTTTTTATCTCTCAGGTACAAAGCCTGATTGTTCAAATGGGGAACACTTTGGTTGACAACATCAAGAAGGATTATGGGACTAATAATGATATCACCGGCCTGTGGAACACTACCATGGACACGGTTTGTGATGAATGCTATTATTTTGTAGTATAAAAACCTTTACATTCGTTTATGTCATGTTTTATTTATGAGAATTGCAGTGAATGTGTGGGTCAGGCAGTGAGCCAATCGTCAGGAACAAAGCCTACTTATGTAGTTTCAATCTATTCAGTCTATATAGCAGTCATTTTGTAAAATGGTTGGTTTAAAATTCTCTGATTGTGTTATTGTGTAGCTGAAGTGCTGTGGATTCAACAACTACACAGATTTCACAAATTCAACGTATGTCTCGAAAAACAAACAGTATCCGCCTCAGTGCTGTAATGGGTCACCCTGCAGCCAGAACAACGCCACAGTCGTGGTAAGGCTTGAAGACTTTACACTGTACTGTATAGATTCAAGTCAAATAATAAAACCCTCTTTGCTGAATGTTCTTTTAAAATCAAGCCTTTCACAGAAGAGTTCACAAGATACTCCTAATTTATAAATGTGATTTACACTTCATCTGTTTTCACATTTCTCTCAGAATGTTCCTGGGTGTTTCCCAGTACTGGTAAAACTGGTTGAAGGCAATTCGGCTATCATCATTGGTGTGGCGTTGGGAATTGCTGCCCTTGAGGTAATTTACCATTTGGTCAGTCTTTAAAGGAGCATTCAAACATCAAACTGGCCTTTGATTTGTTAGTTGTCATGTTATTCGCTGCGGCTAATTGCCAATAATTCTACCATTTAAAAAATGTTATAACTGGTCTAAAACTAGTTTGTAAACATATTAATTTAGATGTACACACCTTACATATTATTAATAAGCAGATATAGCACATTTAGGCATTTACAACTTCTTATTAATTGTCTGAAGGCAGTTATTAACATGAATTCATTGTTAATGTTAAATAACTATACATTAGCAGAAATAAACCATTATAAACACCCTGTAAAACCTTTTACAAGCATATTCTAATTGTAAAATGAAATGCAATATTCTGTAACACAACGTAACATTTCACAGCCTCAGTTTGACAGAATTCATGATTTTCTTCCTTTTTTGTATTTCCATCCATCAGTGTGCCCTCACCACTCACTACAATACCCAGCATACTTATAAATAGGATAGTCAGTTTAACATTACAAAACAGGCTTTATTCCAGTTCACCACCAACCAGAATAAAATATCATTTCAAACAGGCTGTCCTGATATATCCGCCCCAAATCAGTCCAAAATTTCTGCCAACCTTTAACATGCATCATCATCAGAAGCGGGGTTTTAGTGTTTAGACAAGTAAATCTCATTCTAGTGACTAGAGTGGTTCCTAGTGACGTGTATCATTAGGATTTTACTTATCAAAATGTATACTTATTGATACTAAGTATACATAATGAGAGAGCAGCAATCACTACAAAACTCTACAAATCAAATTTGTCTAGTCAACAAAAGTGTGGTTGCGATGTGCAGAGCGTCGCTCCTACAGTCTAGCGTAAACCATTATAAAATACAGAATGCATTAATGTTGCAGAAATATTGATAGAAGCACCGGATGCCCAGGACTGACCATTCAGGAACTGGTACCAGTTTATGTTTAGTCTTAATCCTAAACGAACCACTGTAGTATGTGAGCAGGCATGTTTACAACATATTTTTTTCTTACACGTGCCTCTATAAGTGCAAAAAGCTAGCCTGCACACCAAGCCAAACTTTAGAAGGAATATTGATGTCAAGCAGGCTATCAGATGGTCATTATTTACTTATTTGTTCAATTTTTTTGTTAAAATAATTGTTATTCTCTCTGCTCTTTTTAGCTTGCTGCCATGACTGTCTCTATGATCCTGTATTGCCAGATAAAGGCAAAAAGTTCCTGAAGGCTGATGTAAAGATGACAATTTACAGACTTATCTTCACAGTAAACAATTTGTTTATTTAAAGAAATGATGCTGAATTGATTTTTAGATTTTGGTCATACAATTATATTTGTTAATATTGAAAAGACATTTCTTCTGAGTACAATAAGAGATTTATATTCTGTGAAGGATTTGATGTTTCATTTGTCTCTGTTATTGAAGTTTGACATGTTGTTAGTAATTTGTTTGTACTCTGTTTACGTTGTGATTTACTAATGTTTACTTCAGGTCAATTGGTGGAATCTTTAAAGACAAAGTGACAAAAGTACATTAAATCACCTTTTATAAATAAGGACTATTGTGCCAGCCTGAGCAAATGCGAGCAGTACTGAAGGCAAAGAAACAACCTTTATGTACATTTAGAAATGAAGAACTCCTGATCAAGGGAGTAGAATTTATAGCCTATAGACATTTGTAAAAACAATATATACAATAATAATAATCAACCAAGTATATAAAAACTATTTTTGCTTTCCATAGTTTGTTACAATACCAAAGAATTGAATGTGTAACATATTGTGCTGAATTCCATGCAAGCCATGTACTGAAAGCCTTTATATTAGATGATGGGACATTGGTCTTCAGTGGCTCTTCATAAAATCCCTCAGGTGAATTTTATTTTAATATAATTATGGAGCGTATTTAATGATGTATAATAAAACACATCTTTTATTCCCTTGTTTATATTGGTTTTTTTCTAACTCCCATAAATCAACGGCACTCCAACATTTCATGGCTCTTAAGTCGTATCACCTTATTTCAACCTTCTACCATGAAAAGTGGTCAAAAGTCCCATATGGGATTATTTTAAATTTCTTTTGGTGTCATTAGCAATGAATAGCCCATGGTTCAAAAGCAGACCAGTCTCTTGCACTGTGGGACTTGGAAGGCCATGCAGATATGCTGGAGCTACACTGGAATAATATCTATTCATGAATGGATCTTAAATAAATAATAATACATATAAACTGTTGATCAGGCCTATGCTAAGTTTCATAGGACCCAGCAAATGACCCCTCATGTCAAAATGGTTGTTGATATTGAGGATGAAGTGCAACAATCCCTCTGGTCATGAAAGGAGCAGAAACACATTCTGCATACATATAATAGTGTATGTATTGCAGAGTTTTTTTCTAAGATTTCTGCAGTTAGCCATCATGGGACCGGAATGGGAAATTTTTATTTTGTTGAATGTTTCTGCAAGATACTGGTCTGCTTCTTGCAAATGGGACATATTTTGTCTCATTTTCAAGAAACTCCAGAGCAGTCAGGATTGTTTCTGCCCATATATACAGTTTACCTAGATGACTGACCCCTTAAAATTTAGGTGATGGCTAACTTCAGGAACCGAAAACTTGATTGACCCCAGAGACACAGAGACAAGTACAATATCAAATACAGTAGTAAAAATAAAACTCAGATAAAACTCTGTAATAAATGAACTCTGATATGTACACAGAATGTTGTGGCCGGTAAGAGAACTAGATACTAAATACTATTTTAAGACAAATAGTGGTTCAGAGTTGTTTTCTATTCCAATTCTATCATTACACACTGTAACAAGAATAGTGATAATGCACATGATTCCATTGCTTACGTGGCATGTCACATGAGAAGACTATTTGATATAATAAATAATTGCATATAGTGATAAAAACACTGCACATAATGAGAGTGAATAGAGCACCGTAAGAAATTATTATGGTACTAGCCAAAACCTAATTATCATTCTAGTTAAATATCATGCTTGATTTCTGAAGGCATTCCTCCCTCCAGTGCCTTTGTTATGATTTTGTTGTTTATTTTTTTTCACTTCAGAGTCAACCAATTGACAAATATATCAGTTAAGAATATCCTTTATAAATTAGATTGTTTAAAGTTTCTGTTCATTGCCTTTTTTACGATTCATGTTTATTGGCAGAAGTGTGAGTACACTATATGGACAAATGTATAGGGACACACCTATTCAGCATACCAAGGTTTTTTTTTGACAATGCCATGCTTCTTATTTTGTGGACAGTTTCAAGAAGACACTTTTGTATTCCGGCATGACTGTGCCCCAGTGCACACAGCAAGGTCCATAAAGACATGTTTGGATATGTTTAGTGTGTGAGACCTTGACTGGCCCACACAGAGCCATGACCTCAACCTCCTCCAGCACCTTTGGGATGAACTGTAACGGAGATTGTGATCCAGACCTACAGAATAAATGGGCACAAATTACCAACAGAAACATTCAATAATCTTGTGGAAAGCTCGTATAGCTGCAAATGAGGGACCAGCTCCATATTGAAGTCTTTAAGAGCGCAATGTCATAAAAATCCCTATTGGTGAAATGTTTATGCGTCCCAATACTTTTGTCAATATGGTGAGTCGTCTGCCTGTTAGCCCGTCATTCAAATATAAACGGTGAGCGCAGAATCTCTCGTGTCCGTTGTTCTGTTTGTGCTTCAGCGGTACTAAAGCGACATCTACTGTCTGATTACTGCCTGCATATGTAGATTTGTAAGTATTGTTTCATGAAACTAAACAGAAATTTAGCATTTAACGTTAATATACTCTCGTTAGGAAGCAGGGGTCTCCAACACGTAGCTCGCGAGGTACCAGTAGCTCGCAACCCCTCTCCAAGGACCTCGCCGAAGGGTTAACGAATCTACATACATTTGAAAACATGACCAGTCAAATTTTATTAGTCACTTGGAAAACCAACTTGCATGTATAGCCAACCCTATCCGCCCCCTTCTTACACCAAATAATTATTTGCCCATTAGTTGTCAATAAAATAGTTGCGCTGCTGTCAAGGTTGATGAGTCAAAGGTTCAGATGATGTGAGAAACAGGCAGGAACCATGCATGACCGCGGCAGATCGCCATTCAAAAAAGAGGCTGAAAACGTGTTTTCATGATACAAAAAAAACCTCACTGCCATTTTCATTTTGTAAAAGTAGCTCTCAGAGGTAAAAACGTTGGACACCCCTGGTCTTACGTAACGTACACAGCCGGCTAACTAGGACTGACTAGCTTTAACTCCATACGTACAGGGGACAGTTACATCTTTAAGACTACTGTACCAGTCAGATGTAAGCCCATTTTTATGTTGCGAAAACTGGGCATTAGTCTTTTTCCTACCTGGAAGGAGTGGCCAGATCTGTTTCTTTGATCTTTTCACAAGTCCTTTGCTTGTTACAGTGCAGCTAAATTTACTATATCCTAAGTGGGGGATGAGCAAACCACACTACTAAACACACCAAAAGTCCATGACACCGACAGGCCATGGCATTGAATTCAAGTACAGGCCAATACAGTGTAGGTCCTGCCTTTGCAGCTGTAACAGCTTCCACATTGTAACAAGTAACATTGTAATAAGCTGTAACAAGACTTTCCACAAGATCTTCGAGTTTCTGTTGGAAATGTGTGCCCATTCATTCTGTGGAGCATTTCTGAGGTCAGACGTGTTGGATAAAAAGGCCTGGCTCGCAATCTCTTATCCATTACATCCCAAAGGTTTTGGATTGTGTAGAAGTCCTATACGAAAATTAAGTCACTTTAGTCGCACCTGTTTTTGATGTATTGCCACAACAACAGATATACTGGATAATACTGAATATATAAATAATCCTGTGGCACTGCCACAGATTACAGCCACCATTTAACATGAAAAATGTCTACAAAACCATAACGAAAATTCTAACAGCTGAACACAAACAAAAACTCACTAAAACCACATTTGTGGAATTGAAACTTTGTGCTAGTGAAACTAACAAGAAATATATATTGAGGAGCCACAACAGTACAACCAGTGACAATGAATCAAGCAAAGTGGCCCCTTATAGTTACATGTGAACACAGCACACATTGTGGACTATTTGAAATTCTTAGGTGACAGGTTCGCACTACAAGGCTGCCTACTGACACATGTCCACCATTAAAGGTTCTTACAAAGATCATTTGAGCCTCAGAATTAAATCAGAAATTGCTTCAAAGTGATTCAGAGTTTTTGACTACACCTCCAAACATAGACTGCAGAACCCAAGCTAAATTACAAAAAACATATAGGACAGCAATAAAAGCCCCCAAAATAAAATGTTTTAGTTGTATAAACAATTGAGTGAATGTATATAAACAGGACCACATTCCCATTTAACTGTAAACCTGCTCAAGTTTTGACAATTTATAGTAATACACCTTTGGGGGTATTTTTTTCAGTAGGGGACCCGCTACTGTATATGATTAAGATCAGACATTTAGTAGGATGGGGATCTGAATGTGTGGCCTAATCATTGTTGTAGGCAGACTAAACATTTACTGTAATTGGGATTCCTTTAATACTTGTGAGTTAAAATATTCTTATTGGAGTGAGTCATTTTGAGGTGTGTTTGCATTGTTTTGGAAGATGCTGCATATTCTGAAAACTTTTGGTCTTGAGTAGGGCTGGCAGAACAGTTTATGTCATCTCTATTGAGGAGGAAACTGTTATGTCACACAGCCAGCTAGTTAAATTGATTTCATAATAAATGTTAGAATTTTTTGATCTACTCTCATCACAGGGGATACCCATGGGGGTAGTTTTATATTACAGTTTAGGAACCACTTTTTTAAATATGACATTGAACACAAGCTGTGCAAGTAATCTGCATATGTTGCTAGTTGATGTTTTCTGATTCTTTTCGTTTTTCACTAGATTGGTTTCACTGAAGACAGCTACAGGCAGACATGGCTTCTGTTCTGAATAGATGGTACATGCTTGTGAGAAACCTGCTGGTAATTCTCTGTACAGTAATGGTTGTAAGTATCTCATTTTTGTTATGTGTATACTTTGTTACATACACACTTTGATAGAACATTTGTGAGTAATGCAGTGGTTCTCAAAATGGGATTTATGACCTACCCTAAAGTAATTATAGTTTGCATCAGTATTGCAAACAAACAAGTCGGCTGAAGATCATAAGCCAGTTAGCATAACTTCTGTTACCCTGATCCCAAACTCTAAATGACCCACTGGTATATTCATGCTTATTAATCACATTGTCCTCTTCTAGGCATATTGTGTATATCAAACTGGAATGACCAACTGAATGTTTAGTTACAAAGAAAGCATACTAAGTCCTGTTTGAATCATTCCAGCTTAATAGACACCAGAAAAAACACTGAAAGCTCTCTCTCTCTCTCACTGTCTCTCTCAGATTAGTGGCTTGGTACTGCTGGGCCTGGGTGCATGGATCATTTATGAAGCCATCGCTTTGGCTTATGCCTTGGGACCTTTCTCAGCACAGTTCTATATGAGCTACAGCTGCTTCGGCATGGGAGCCATCCTTTTTGTCACTGGTGTCATTGGGTGCTGTGGGGCCTGGAAATATAACCGCTGCTGCCTCATTCTGGTGCAAGTTTTTCACAGCTCAAAACATTTTTTGTTTTATGTATCATCTCACAGTTTGTGTTTTTTGTGTCAAATGAATAGCCAGATTTTACATCACCATTTTCATTAGCCTTCTTTTTCCTTAAGAATAAGATGCACAACTCTTGCCTTGTAGGGCCAGTGTTCATTGCTGTGTGTAAATTTGTGTAAATCTGTCCCCGATCCACCAAGGCCCTGCTTGATGGCAAGGCCAAAAGTGGGCCACAGCCGAACTGACTACATTACTGCTGTTTTCACTGTTTGAAATAGATAGAATTTGAAAGAAGCTGTTTAACTGTCTGTGCAAAAAAAGCAATGGAGATGCAAACCAATGACTGGGATGTGCATGAAGTACAAACACAGTTATCTATTTGGGAAGAAGATCAATTTCAGAGGCAGTTTTGCAAGAGAAAAATTAAGGCATACCAGGACCTCGCTTATAAGTTATCTGGGTTCAATATTCAGTGTTGAGAGAAAAAATACACAAACAAAACTATAAAACAGATCGACTACAATAACAAAACAATAATAGAAAAAGACATTTTTCCTGGGTAAGACACCATGGTTGCAGTTTTAGGGCATGTTAGCAGTGCCATCACCGGCCTGATACAATGGAAAATGAAAGCGTGCTGCTACTCGCAATACAGTTTAGCTTCTAGTGTACCTTTGGAAAAGTGTCCATATGTTAGTTTCCATATGTGTGGACTGGTAAAGGAATATTACAAATAAATTTACTATGCCAAACTTGAAATTTAATAAACAGGAGGAAATTCATGATTTAGACCCTTTAAAAAACATGAACTGGTGACGTTTAAAGCTGCAGACTATTTTGTATTTTCTGATATTCAGCTCAGTGTCTCTTTCTGATATACTGTCATTTTCCACAGTTTTTCTTGATACTGACAACGCTGTTCATCGCTGTAGTTTTGGGCACCATTTTGGTCATGGTTTACCGAGAAATGGTAAAAACATGTTTTTTTTTTCTAATGCATATTTGTAATATCTAAATCAAACATGGATCTGTTTTCACATTTTAAAATTTCCAGATAAATAAGACTAAGGTCATTCACATCTGTCTTGGTTATGTTCATGTAGTGCATGCTAGACACAGAATAAAGGCATTGATTGGGCAGCATATTCTGTATACTTCCGATGATGTTAGCCGCATTACTGCTACATTTAGCAGAATGGTAATTAAATGACAATAATTGAGACATTGTTATGTCTGACATTTTATGCTTGTGTTCTGAGGTGGTTCTAGTGGTGCAACAGGCTGGTAAGCAGTCCCTGCAGAAGCTGTATTTGGGCCCAGCAGCAACAGACCCCATTTCTACGGCCTGGAACACAGTCATGACCAAAGTGAGAATGAAACCTAAAATCAGTTTGCTGGCTCAGCATAACCAGTAGCCATTAATCAGTACATAGTTTGTTTCACAGCTTAAATGTTTGTATCGTCTTTTATGGTTTCAGTTCAAATGCTGTGGTTTTGAGAATTCCACAGTCGATTTCCAGGAGTCAGCGTTCAGCAAGTCCACGGGGCTGCTGTATCCCACAACATGCTGCATCAGAATAACACCAGCCTGTGATGGGACAAGCTTAGACCCTGATCTCATACATCCTCGGGTGAAGCAGATGTTTCCACACTCACATTCCACCAACTAGCTGTTGATTAACCTGATTTGCAAACCTTGAAAGCAATGAATATGCAGACTGACTGAGAAAGATACATGTACCTTGGTGTGTCTAGTAATAGAACCAGTATTTATTGACAGTTTTTAAAACCAACAGCTACACATGAGAAGCATTTGTACCGCAGAAACACCCACTACCATTTCAGTACCATCCATTGTCGTTGCTGTGCTGAGAATGAGCCACGACCCAGATGCTCTCTGGTCCGAGGTGGCCATAATTTGGCGGCTTTCCTCTGATGGATGGCGTAGATAAATAATGCATGCATGCATCATCAGGTGGAAAACCATACAGAAGCTATAGGAGCGAGGAGTAGCAGAACAGCTAAGACACATTTTTACATACTGGTCCTTGCTCAGACAGCCAGCTCAAATGAGATTTTTATTGCATCATACTTGATTTGAGCAGGACAGATTTTCTGCAATCAGAACAGTAAGCGGGAAGTTCTCTAAAATCTCAAAAATTGTATGCATACGATTGAAGACTTTGGTAGGGACACCATATGGACAAAATTGTTGGGGCTGTTAATGACATTGCATTGAAATACATAGACTTTAATATGGAGCGGGTTCCCCTCTTGCAGCTATAACAGCTTCCACTCTCCTTGGAAGGCTTTCCACAAGATTTTGGAGTTTCTGTTGGAAATTTCTACCCATTCACTCTATAGTTTATTCCAAAGGTGTTGGATGGTGTTGAGGTTGGGGCTCTGTGTGGGCCAGTCAAGTTCTTCCACACAGAACTCATCCAACCATGTTTTTATGGAGCTCATTTTGTGCACTGGGATTGTGCACACACTGATGCTGGAATAGAAAAGGCTATTTGCCAGACTGTGGCCACAAATGTGGAAGCATGGTGTTGTCCAAAATGTCTTAGCAAAATGAAGCATTAATATTTTGCCCTTCATTGGAAGTTAGGTGCCTAGCCCAAACCCTGAAAAATGATGTGCCCCACTACTTTTGTCCATAGGGTGTAGTTTTAATTTTGGATATGTGACACAGTCTGACCAGTCAGATATGTAAGTTTTAAAAGGTTCTTGACATTATGTGCAAAAAAGAAATTGAGTACTGCACATCAAATATTACAGCTTAACCTGTAGCCTAAACTTGACAGTTGTTGCCATGACAACCATTTTTCAAGCAAATATATCTAAAGCCACATCATGCAGACTGGATACAGTTGCTAGTAATTTGAAATCTTCCTCTCAGGTCCTTAAAAAAATGTCCTGATGTGTCTGATATGTCTATAAACCAATTAAAAGTAATTGTACATGTTACATGGCTGTAACTGCACATGCTGTGTGTGTTCTTGCAGAGCTGCTTTACAGAAGTCATATTACTGATCAGAAAGAAAAGCGCTGTTCTAGGAGCCACAGCTGGCACCATATGCATCTTGGAGGTTGGCCTGAACTTGATAATGTCTTGCATCTTTGTTAATGAATGAATGTGTCATGCAACAAAGGTAGTGTAGCACATTTTACGGCATAGATGTTCAATTCTGGTCCTGGAGGGTCGGAAACCGGCACATTCTGGTGATTTCCCATTCACCAACACACCTGATTTTAAGCATTTGTTAGTTTTTTAGATGGAAACCTGTGCATGACACCAGGTCTAGAAGTGAGAACCTTGCATCATATCACCATGTTGGATTCATGATTTGTTTGTAATTTCTGCCTGTTGTTGCTTTGTTTCAGTTTGGCTCTCTGATCCTCACCATGCTTCTCTGTATGAGGCTGGGTAGGAAGCAAAGAGAGGAGAGGGATGAGTAAGAAGAGAAATATGAGTCTGCACTGCCACAATTCCTCCACAATTCTTCGAACAATTTTAAAGAGCAGTATGTCAAAATTGACTGGGTATCTTGAAATAATAATTTATATTCTCAAAATGTTGACTTAGCCTGGTTGAATGGAATGTCACAATCTTGAGAAACAAATCACTATTGATTAGAGAGAAAAAAAGAAACAAATAATCATTTAGGGGCATTTAGGGACAAATAATTTCTAGAAAATAAGTTTTATTTTGAGATACATAGTCCATTATTTCTGGACAATAAATAACTATTTTGAGACTTTAAGTCATTATCTTTGGGTAAATAAGCCATTATTTTGAGATACTTTGTTATTTGTTAATATTTTGTCACACTGCTACCAGAAACAGAGGAGCAATTCTACCTGGTGGGAATGAGGTTACATTGGATAGATAATTATTGTTCTTTTTTTTGTTGCTTTTTTGTTTGTTTTTTGGCTTATTTCCATGAATTAAAAACGTTATTGTAACTGGCTACAATAAATATCAGTATACATTCTCTCAGTTGTAGTCATTTATAGGCTGTAATGTTTGAGCATATACTTACACTATTTTGTAATGTATATTGAGATATAGTGTTAAGATTTGTGCTGCCGCCTGCTGGCAGAACTACGTCACTGCACAGTGTACCCATAAACCCCAAAACAGTAAATATCTTTGTAATATAATTATGACATTAAATTAAAATGACAGTTATCGAAAAAATGAGCCGTTTAAAATATCCTAGTAATTTACTGTAGAGTTTTAGATGGAAACTTCGTCTTTCTATCGTCGTGTTTTTAATGAGGCAGATCTCTGTTATTTGCGTTGATCCCACGCACTTCATCAATTAAGCCGGGTTGATGTAATGTGCGCCAGTGCAGAGGAACTTTAGATGTATGACCGGGTATTGAATCCTCGAGCTAGTTTCTCTACCATTTAGCATTTAACATTGATGTAGTCTCTCGCATTGTTCACTTCTTTACCACTAAATTATGAAGACATTTTGTGGGACTTCCTCTTAATAAATCATTTAAGAAAAGATAAATGGCAACGATGTGGCTGTGTGCCGGGCTTGGGTAATTTATCATTGTCTGCAACTATAACAGCACATTTCAAACAAGGAACGGTATCCTCAGGAAAGAAGAAAACACATTTTGAAAAACCCTGGGTTTGAGGCAAAGGCTATAAAATTGACACTGTAGCCAACAAATTACTAAACACAACAACAAATGTAGAAACACATCAAATTGAGAAGCACAAAAACAAATGGGGAATCAAATAATAAAATTAAGGAGCACAAAATCAAATTGAGAATCACACAATCAAATTAAGAAGTACAAAAACTAAATTGAGAATCACGATAACAAAATTGAGAATCACAGAACAAAGTAAAAATCACAAAAACAAAAAATTGAGAATCACAAAAACAAGAGGAATAACAAACACAAAAGGAGAATCACAAAAACAAAAGACGAATCACCAAAGAAATTGAGAAGGGTAGTTACCAGTCAGCAACGGGAGAAATCACTGATTGGACGACTTCTCTGTTTGTTTTTGGAACCGAAAGTTACTCTGCATGTGACGCATTTTTCCAAACATTATACTTCAGTCCGCCATGGAAGGTGCTTGCGGTTATCTAGGCGGGCAACCGCCAATCTCGGTGAAACTTCACAGTCCCCCCCTTCACAACATCCCCTGCACCCCACGATCGGGGATTATTAGACTAAATTGGTTATTAGACTAAATCGTTTTTATAACTCGGATCGCCGGGGCTGTTATAGGGATCTTTGGAAAGGTCACATTTAGATCTATCTTAACTGTCAAGTTTCACGGAGATTAGTAGTTGTCCCGCCTAGAAAAGCTGCGAGACTCTTCCGTGGGGAACTGAGGTATTCAAAGGCGAGGTGAACATATGTAGTATGTCCTAAATAAAAATATTCTCGAATAGCGAGAGCTACGTTTGGGTCACGGTAATGTTCATGTTCGGAAAATTGCGCTACAGGCAAAGTAACTTTCGGTTCCAAAGACAAACAGTACGGTCGTCCAATCAGTGATGTCTCCTGTTGTTGACTGGTGCCCACCCTTTGCGGGAGTGCTTAATGTATGTGTGCTTCTCAATTTGTTTTTGTGATTCTTCTTTTGTTTTTGTGATTCGTCTTTTGTGCTTGTGTTTTTTCTTTGGTTTTTGTGTCTTTAATTTTATTTTAGTGATTCTTCTTTAGTTTTTGTGCTTCTCAATTACTTTTGTGATTCCTCTTTGTTTTTGTTTTTTTGTGGTTCCTAATTTGTTTTTGTGATTCTTCATTTGTTTTTTGTGCTTCTCAATTTTGTTTTTGTGCTTCTTAATTTGTTGCGTTTCTCAATTTGTTGTTGTGTTTACTAATTGGTTGGTGTGGTTTGCACTTCAGGGCCACCGTAGAAATGTCCTGTCCTATTCAGAGGTGAGTTTCTTTCTATAAAAAACGCATTTCTTGCACCGAGTTTGCCTTCATAATGTCTAGAGCATGCCAAGAAGTGAACAATTATTAAAGTCGTTAAACACGCCAAAGAGTGACGAATGAGAAAGGCGGGGATGTTGAAGTGTGATAAAGAACTGGGAGAAATGTTCTGTTTACTTTTGGGGATGTAGCTGCATTCTTTTCAGTCCTTTTACGCGTCCATGCGACACTATATGGACAAAAGTATTGGGACGCATGACTATTACACCAACTGGGACATATACTTTAATATGTCATAGATTGTAACATGGAGATGCTCCCTCTTTTGTAACTTTAAAAGCTTCCGCTCGTTTCCACCACATTTCGGAGTGTTTCTGTGGAATTCTATTTATTCTTTAGAGCGTTTATGAGGTCTAGGGGGAGAAGGCCTGGCTCGCTTACTCCGTTTCAGGTCATCCCAAAGGTGTTGGATGGGTTGATGTCAGGGCCCTTTCAGACAAATCAAGTTCTTCCGTACACATCCAAACATGTCTTTATGCTTTGTGCACCGGGGCACAGTAATGCTGAAAACCAGAAAGACCTTCCCCAAACTGTGTCCACAAAACTGGAATCGTGGAGTTACTGGTAGGCTGAAACATTAAGACTGCTATTCACTGGAAGTACGGGGCCAAGCACGAACCCTGAAAACAGGTTTGTCCCAATATTTTTCTCCATGTTTTGTTGCATTGACAAAAATATTGGGACACACTATGCTCATTTGGGGAACAAACAGTGTCTCACGACGACTGGTCGCAGCAACAACACAATCACGGTTAACCTGTTAAAGCCCTGGTAGACTTCCAGAGGAGACAAGCCGGTGGTTGAGAAGAGAGCCCTCAGAGAGTCTCGCTCTAGGACGCTAGGTGGTGGTGCAGCTGGTGTTTGTGAAGCCTACACCCTGTCCACATCCTTTCAAAGTTGGTGGCTGAAAAACCAAACGATGAGGAGGAGCTAAAAACCTTTTTTTGCTTCTAGAGAAACTACGACATCACCTCGAGCAGACTTGCAGTATCTACACTAGCCTGCACCTTTCTCTTCTTCCTCTTCGCTCCATCGTTGTCCAGAAAACCCCTCAAACTCAATGCGCCTGGTCTGTCTGTCCACGGGAATCATCACCAGCCCCGTGATCTGAAGGCATTCGAGGTTTGGGGAGCTACACTTTCTGTCTGACAGGTGTTTACCTGGACTTCCGATACAGAAAGAGAGAGAGACCACCATGTCCAGCAGGAAAAACACACCTGGGAGTCCGAAGTAAGTAAATTCGAACAGCTGCGGCTTGATATTATCGTTGTCACAGTAACCAGTTTTCTCTAAACAAAAACAGCAATTTTCTAGACTGGAAACTGGTGTAATCATATTAATATTTTCTAATGCAAGATGTGGACTTTAGTGTAACGTTTTTTTAAACCTGAACACGCCACAGCCTATTTGTTTGTGGGAAGAGAGATAAGCCAGGCTGCTGTCAGACTAACTTCTGTCAGCTGACAGAGCCTCAGTCTGTCTGTGGTTAGGTCTTGCAGCTTGTTCAGTTGAACATTTTGCCCTCTTCAAGGCAGTTGTCACAGCCTCCCCCTCCTTTTCTTCCTTTTCTTCCTTCCTCGTTGTGTAATGCCTTGTGTGGACGCAGTCTTTAAAAAGCGTGGTGAATCAGAAGGTCATGGGGAAGCTGTCTGCTGATGGCAGCTGTCAGAAAAGCACCTAAGAAATAATTAGCCATGGACTCTAGGCTAGTTACTCAGAGCAAACATCAGATACCTTGCTCTGTGTGTGCGTGCGTGCATTTGCCTCGTATGGGTAGTGGTTCACAAAGTTCTACAAGTGACGGTGTTCTCAATAGTTCCCAGCAGAGAGAGAGAGAGAGAGCATGTGAGTGTGTGTGTGTGTGCGCTTCAGAGACCGTGAAGTAACTAGGGAAGATGTCAACATAGTTAAAGCTTTCATATAACTGTCCTTAAAAGCAACTATGTTCTTTCATCCGCTGCCCACTTTATCAGTAGCACCTACCCTGTATTTCCACTCATTGCTTACACTGAGATCACCATACCATGCTATGGCCTCTATATACAGTATACAGTATATGGAGTATACTTGGACACCTGACCAACAGGGTATATTGACATTGCAAAATAAACATGAACTCTTAATAAGGAGTTGGTACCCCTTTACAGAAATGACAGCTTTCACTTTTCTTAAAGGGCTTTCCACAAGATTTTGCAGTGTTTCTGTGGAAAATGTGGGCCCATTCATTCGGTAGCACATACTCCATTCCTGTTCATCTAGTAGGTGTTGAGGTCAGGGCTCTGGAAGTAAGTGGCCTAGCCCAAACCCCGAGCAACATGTGTGTCCCAATACTTCTGTCCATAAACTGTATGTTACAGACTGTAGCCCCACCCTGTTGCATTGCACACCTTTGGCACTGGATAGTTTTTGACAACAGCACACCACAAACCAGGCGTTAGACATCACATGGGTGTTGGACAGTGACATGGTAGTGGCATGTGCGGCACCAGAGGGTTTTTCGTCCTAAACTGGCTGGAGAATTAATCAGAAATTATCCATGGCAACAGATGAGCTCGGTTCAGATGCAGGTGTGACATCAAGGAACACAAGAAATCTCACTAGAGACTGTAATGCCCTTTAATATTTCTTGGCTGTTTTTATATAATGACTGTCATGAGCATTTGCTGTGTTCGTTAACACGACATCTGCAGGTGTGCTGTTAGTGCTCTTGCTTTTTATAGCCTTCACCAGACTAAAGTGTGTCATAAGGCATAATCCATAATTCATAAAGGGCAGTGTTTCAAAGGAGAAGGTGTAGCTAATTAATTTTTTATCTTTTACTTGCTCTGTGTTTCATATGAGATGGAAAACCTTCATGTTGTCTGACAGTCTTAATGTAGCATGCTGGACCGAGAGCCTGATTTCTGAATAGATTTTTTGAACTGATTTTTTAAGGAGCTGAAGTTTCTGATAGTTTTTCATAAAAAATGTAACAAAGATGGAAATAGATTCCTATAGCTTGTTAATTAAACACTAAACTGATTCATGTGCTTTTCTGTCTCACTGGGAAAAACTCCTAATAGCATCACATTCCTAAAGCGGTGTTCTCATAGACAGCTGGTAGGGGTGTGCAGAGCGGCCACTATTGATATCTGTATTTGTTGAAAGGGGAAAAATATTCGTATTTGTATTTGTTAAATTCTTAATTAAGCACGCAAACTCCGTCCGCCCCCCTCCCCGAATCCACTCCTGAACTTGAGCGTGTGACGGGGGGGCGGAGTATCTAAAGGTGAAAGTATGAAAATCCTCCTCTGCATTTAACACATTCACCAAGTGAAGCAGCATGCAGCCATGAGCACGCCGCCCGGGGAGCAGTGTGTTTCTGATCGCAGGGCGAGAACCCTAACCACACGTGCGCAGGTGTGGGGGCGGGGTTTGGTTCCCGAATACAAATTTGTTCGAATACCGTATTGGTAAAAAACACGTTATTTGTGTCTTTCCGAATACCGCATTTGTATTCGGCTCCACCCCTAACAGCTGGACAGTCGGATGATTGGTTAATGGGATAAATTATGTCACCTCTTGTCACAATAAAATTTATTATTTATAGAAGTTGTCAACTTCATGTTTTATTATAGAAAGATTGTAATTCGATCTGTTATATAAAATTCAGCGCAGAACATGTGTAAATCATTCATTGTGATGGTTTATTTTAATTATTTTTTTATGACATCACCTGTTCAGTTTTATCCAGTCCTGAAATTCAAATGTCAAAAATGCATTGTGACAAATTGTATGTCTTAAAAAGTATTGGGATCTTACATTTTGCCACATCTTATCTACCAAATCAAATGTGGCATTTAAAGGAATGGCAGTTCTTTAATGACAGGATTCCCAGCTAATCCAATAAAACCTGTAATACCAAATTGTTATATAACAGAAGTGATACATCAGTCAGGCCCTAAAATTTCTATCAACCTGATCTTTTGATGCTCTTGGTGTGTGTGTGTGTGTGTGTGTGTGTGTGTGTGTGTGTGTGTGTGTGTGTGTGTGTGTGTGTGTGTGTGT
>JBBMFX010341031.1:0-18566 GCA_037832545.1 Rhabdalestes septentrionalis
CTCCATAAAGTTTTCCCTCACATGAAAACGTTTTTTAAATGTGCGCCGCTGCTCGCTCCTGCTTATGAAAGTAGCAGCGTGTGGGCGCATTGTCAACTCTTTCATGTCCCAGGTATCCATATTATGACCTTTGAACAATGCGTGAAAGATCACATACCGGGTTTTTTCTGGTCAGTGGCAAAATGAATTTCACTTCTCATAAAATAGCAAATTCACGCTATGCGCCTCGCCACATCCCTTCTTTTCAGTGACACACCCGACCCAGCGCAATGCCATCTGCTATAATGACAATGTACATTTCTGCCGGAAAAAATGAATGATGCGCTGACACAAAGTAGCAATGATGGGTTGCACCAGTGGTGAAAGCAAGGGGCGCCATGTTCATTATCGGGCCCTTTATCTCAAACTCTTTGATGTAAGTCTGTTAAATGGGAGGTTACTTTAATATCATAATACTACTTATACAGGAATCATACTAATTGTTGTGACTGTGCTTGTTTTGTGTTACGAATAACTTAAAACTAACTCGACCTTCTGAACTCCTGGAGAAAACTTTAAAGGGAAAACTTTTCACCACCACCTGCCAGAAGTAACTCTGCATTCAAATGAACTTGAAAGTGGGAAGTTCAGAAGCACACCATTTCCCCATCCTTCTGTGCGAGCTACAAAGTGTGAAAAATCACAGATACCTCCAGGAAAGTTAGTGCTGTTAGCGATAAGAGACCCAGATCATGTCAGTGATACAAGTTATTTTAATACAGTAAATTGGTAAATGATCATGTGTTGATCTTGTGTTGATACTATTTCTGAGACGTAATTCCCTGTTAAGAGGATTCCATAGTTTTATATGTAAGAGGTTAGAAATGTAGGGTTATTACCTTTAATGGGTTGCACTGTTGCCTCGATTCTGGGTCCTGACCTTGTGTGTGTAGAGTCAGATGAACTGGGGATTCTGAATTCACCGTGTATGTGAGTGTGTGTGTGTGTCCTGTGGTGGGCTGGCGCCCTGCCCAGGGTTAGTCCTCGCCTCGCACCCTTGCTCTGGGATAGGCTCCAGGTTCCCCTGACCTAAGTAAGGATTAAGTGGTTGCAAAAAATGAATTAATGTCTTTAGATGAACTTTCCAGCAGTCTTTTCTGCATATTTCTTGTTTTTGGAATGGGAAATGTTCTGGCAAGTGTTTACCCCCTTGAATCTGAAGCCTATTGTTCAGTTGTTAATCTTGAAAGGTTTCACTGCTATGAATTATTCAGAAACTGCAAAACCATTGTGTAAGTTATGCAGTTATTAATGAGGAATTTAAACATAGGTCAGCCATCGGATCCTGGCGTTTAAAAGGTTAAATCTTTCAGTGGGTTCTGTTTTAAATATAAACTTGGTTCTGTGTTAGTAATGAATTCTATTGAGCGGGATACTCTTCTGAGAGAAAGTAAAATGAATGAGAAGGTTCAGTGAAACTCCATAGAAGTGCTAGATCATGTGCAGTGCTGGGCTCCATGCAGACACACTTATTTATGCAAATGTATTTGGAGTTTGGTCTCCACTCTTGTCCTTTGCTGGCCCATAATCCATCAATCGATTGAGTCTCCATTGTACTGTCTCATGTCCCGTCTTTCCTTCATTTGGAAGGAATTAGAGAGAGTGTTGACATTGATTGGTATGTTGTAGCTGTCAGTTTTGCCAATTTTGCCATCTGAGCCTGTCGTAAATTTCCGTAGGCCTAGCGGAAATCTATAAGGAGATGAAGAGGCCGGACTACTAGATGTGTTTGTACAGATAATAATCTCTTTCAGTTCTGAAATATGCGGCAGGGATTGATCGGGATTTGGAGTTGACGATCAGACACACTTTCATCATTCCCAGTGACACTGCAGTTTTGTCATTTAAGTCATCTGGTCTCCAAGCGAGCTCTGAAAGTGAAAAAAAACATTTAACACCAACGTCATCACTGCAGTATTCTGACCTCTTTCATTACGGATGAGAACGAGTGACATACCAGCAAAATAACTGGACTGAGATAAAAGATGTCTTATTCATTACAGATTTGGTAGAGTTTATTCTTCTTTCATCTGTATAAACTGAGTGTCCCTGCGGACTGTGTTTCAAGGCCAGTTTCGGGGTCATGTTTGAACTAACACACACTAACAGAAAAAGGATAAAGTTTGCAAATTGGTGAGCTTTCTTTTTTATAAGGCCATATTAACAAAACTGAGAGAAAGGCCATTTCAGTAACACTGTACAAGGATGTTCCAAATCACTAGACAAAGACGAAAGGACAGAAAATGTTCCCTGTGGTGTAAGCGGTGTTCAGGGGAAGAGCAGTTCAGAGAAAACAGGACATGAGTACCACAGGCCCTTTTTAAAAGAATATTCTACTTAAAATACATTCACTCATATTTTACTGTCCAAAGAAATCCTGCTGTCTCTGACATGGTGACTTTGGGAGAAAGGAAAAACTATAACTTTAGTGTACTTTAACCAGATTTAACATACTTTAATTCCAATTCATTTTGGATCATTCATTGTCAAATGTTCTCACAGGGTTAAGGGCATTATCAAAGAAGAGGAATTAAACAAACAAACAAATAAATGAATAAATAAAAGTTTTTCCTGCTTTTAAATAATTTTTGGAAAACACCAAAAACTGTTTTTCATGAGACAGGGAATCATGGATGTTCCTGTTTGTCTTACACATAACTTTGCCCAGTACAGATCTAGACTTAGGAAGCCTAAATGAATGTCAATAGTAATTAAATGAAACTGTGTGATTTAGTAATACAGGGGGTCCTCGGGTTATGACAGCATCGACATACGATGTTTCGTGTTCATGACGCTCGCTCCCATAAAAACTTTATTTATAACTTTAGTTCTGTTGCAGAAACAGTTCTGTGTCATAACTTGTATTCTGTGTTTGTATAATTTGTTCAAAGTAAGTGGCTCAGATGATGATGGATAGACGAACGGATAGATGCATGCATGGATGGATGAATGGAGGGATGGACAGACAGATGGATGGATGAATGTTTTTTTGTGCAGTGTGTTGAATTTAAACATTGAACATTAATTAGACAAGATTATAAAACTGGAAGTATGTTTGGAGAAGTGTTTGTAAATGTAACTTTTTATTTTATATTGTTGTGTTGTGTAGTTTTTAATCTATTGCTTTGCTGTTCTGACTTTTGTACTGTCCAATTTTCTGCCCTAAAATGTTCTCTTATCTTTATCAAAAAGATCGTTTTGTTAAAAAAAAATCAAAGAACATTAGGTCTGTTTTGGTCTGGGTTTAGAAATGGTCTAATAATCTTTTACATTGATCCAAACACTTTCAGTGTTTTAAAACGTTTCTCTCAGCTGGTATCTAATGAAGCTAATAAAGGCTTGTCAAAATTTGTGTTTAAATGTTGGTGCATTCATGCAGAAATATCAGAAAAATACTCTTACTTTCTAGAGATGCCAATAATTATGACACACATGAAGAGAATTTATTTTCATCACCCTTTTTACGCATCCCTACCACCTGTGCTTATGGAAGTGGCTGGATTTATGGCTTCAGGTGCACAATATGACATTACAAACTTTAATGGATCAAATTAGAATCCTTTGTGGTTCTCTCCGTCATGGCGCTCCGTCTGCACAAATGAACGTGAAATGATGTTAAATTGTGTGAGGATCTCACTCTGGAGATGCAGACGGAGATCAAAGGGAGTCTGCGAGCTTTAGATTAAAGCTTGGGGTGCTAATCTAATCTACTGGCATTAGAGCACTTTCTTTCTTCCTGTATGGACGTGGACAGCACAGATGTCTTCACCAGAACCCATTCTGCGAATTTACAGCCTTAAAATATTAAATTGCTTCTTGACATTTGTTCCAGTGTGTAAGCTAACCATTAGCCTAACCATTAGCTGCATCAAATGTCTGCTCTCAGCTTGGTCTGCCAGGCAAGCTGTTCTCTGGCATTATCATGTATTTATTGAATGCACTTGGCTTAGCAGTTAGTTTATATTTGGCTGAGTTCGTTGGAGCTCCAGGCACAGGAGGCAGATTTCACTGATTTTTCTTCATAATTGAAGTTAAAGTGTATGGTTTGATTGGAGATGTGCTGAAAGGACACCTACAGATTTCTTTTCTGCTGTAGTGATAGGAATGTCTACAATGCAACTACAGCCATTTTAAATATACTTTATAGGGACAAAATTATTGAGACACTTTGAGACTTTAATATGGAGTAGGTTTCCCTTTGTATGTATAACAGCTTCCATTCTTCTTGGAAGACTTTCCGCAAGGGGGGAGTTGAGTCCATTCATTCTGTAGAGCATTTATGAGGTCAGACACTGATGTTGGAGGAGAAGGCCTGGCTCACAATCTCTGTTCTAGTTCATTCCAAAGGTGCTGCATGGGGTTGAGGTCAACTCTGTGGTCCAGTCAAATTATTATATACTGAACTCATCCAGCCATGTCTTTATGGAGCTCGCTTTGTGCACTGGGACACAGTCCTGGTGGAATAGAAGACTGTGTCCACAAATTTGGGAGCATGGTTGTTGTCCAGAACGTCTTGGTCTGCTGAAGCATTAAGGTTACCCTTTACTGGAAGTAGCCCAAACCCTGAAAATCAGGTGTGTCCCAATACTTTTGTCCATATATTGTATATAACCATTGTGAAAACCAGTGAAGCTGAATGTGACTTCTGAGTTTTCTATGTATTGCTGATGGTGGTAAAAGAGGCTGATCGCTCAATATAAGTTTTCAGTAGGGACGACTTTGCCCTAAAATTCTAGGCATATACCTCTTAGTCTGAAAAATTTGTTCTGAATATGTTTTGGGCCAAACTCCTAACCATTTCATGCGGTAACTTTCTTCAAGGGAGCTTTTAGAGGCAATAAACTCTTCAGAGGTTTGGTTCCTATCGGCTCCTCTGTGAACAATTTTGACTCGGCAGGTTTCTGCAGAAAAGAGGATTTCATATAAAACCATTCGACTGTCTTTGGAACAATCGGTACGGTTCCTCTTCAAGCCTAGTTCGTTTGACTTAACCATAAATGGTGGACAACTAAAACCTGGCCTACCCTGCAGAAATCAGAGCAATTTAGAAAAAAATATCAACAATGAGCATATGAAGAAATACACAAAAACTTGGGTACATATTTTCCTGATTTCTTCTATTTTTTATACTTAAATTTTAATACATCTTACTTATTTACATTTTGCTTAAAAGCTTGAAAAGCCTGTTTGTAACTGAGATGTGTGAGTCTTTTAATGGTCTAAAGAATCATCACATGATGTAAAAGTCCTTTACCAATTTAAGGGTTCCTCCAGGAACCATTACATTATGTGGAGGTTCTTTAAAATTTAAAGAGGTTCTTAAATCTCAGAAAACTGATGCAGTGAATGCAGTCTCATATGTCTGCTCGCAGAAATGGGCACTATTGCAAAAGTCATTTTTCATTTTGTTCTGACATTTGTGGTCCAAACTGGATGTCTAGGTCTAATATTATGTGATTTAATTAATATAGTAGGCCTTAGAAAACGTGGCACAATTTACAGCCAGTTGCGCTCGTCAAACATGCACAGCAGGAAGTAAGTAAATCTGACCATGTATTTAAACTAAGGCGGCCTGGGGGGTTCTCTCAATGTATTACACTTTCAAACCCATTATGGAGAGCACTATAAACAGCCTGAACTACAGAATAGCTTTGAGGATCTGCCCATGAAATCATACCTGGACGTGTTAACAGTTTCAGAAAACGTTTGATTTCTTCTGCTAGTTTCGCAGGGCATGATTTATTCTGTCATCTCAGTCAAATTATGGAGCAGAAACGACTTTAAAAGTAGCGAAATAGATCGAAGACCTCTACATGAACTTCTGATGCAGTGAAATTTAGAGTTGGACAGGTCCATTTAGATATCAGATCACAGGTGCCCTGCCCAGTCAAACTGATAAATTAAACTCTGCAGTATTTGCCTCCTCTTTCATTGCTGAAAATGTAAGTTGTAGAATCAATTTGCATGACTTCACAGCTAGAGCCAGCGCCAAAACACAGTCTTTGCAGTTTACATAGCTTGGCCTGAAAGTAAAGAGAGCATTTTTAATTCCTCAGGAAGTGTGATATAACTTTGAGGTTTCGGGGCTTATGTGTAATAACACCTTTGAAAAAGCACTAAAGTGATGCTCACATTACGTGAATGTTCTCACGGTGTTTGAGGCGAAGTCGTTGTTTTAATTAAATTAAAGTCAGCTTTAATTTTGAGCATGCAGGACACACAGAACACCTGATGTGTATAAAACCTGAATTTATGGAGCCTTGCACCATGAATTAGATTAAATTCTGCAGCAATGACCTTTTCAGATAATGCTAAAGACACAAATATCATGCGACTCCACTGGAAGCCTAAATGTTGATGGCAGATACATTCTGTTGATTACATTAGAAAAATTGTGCAACACTGAGACCTGGAACCTGAATACCATAGATTAGGTTTTTACTCAGCACACATTCATGTGGTTTAAACTTCATCAAAGATGCCAAACTCAGAAAGTGAGAGATGGAATCGTGCACTGTGAACAAATTCAATTACAAACAAGCAATCCAAACCTGTGCTGCTCTTTTTCATCCTGTTTGTGCAAAAAAGCAACAATGGAGATACAACCTAACCACAGAGAATTCCACAAAGTAAAAGCATGACTGCTTGTTTGGGTTGAGGATACATTTTCTATGAAGCTAACAACACTGTGAGAAACATGAAGGTAATCCAGCACATAACTTATAAGTAATCTGGGTGAGGTTTCAATCACACAGATAAAAATAAATACTCCAACAAGACAATAGACAATAATGGACCAATAAGAAAAGTATTTCTGAGAGTAAAAATGCACTTCGGACAAAAACCGGCCCAAAACCGTGAGGAGAGAGTTGGGCTGCTGATGCATCAGAAACTCCGTGACCAGGCTGAGATACACAGGAAAATCAGAACAGACGGCAACTTCTGTGCCAACACTGTACTGTATGCAAAAGTGTCTTTTCTGAGCCTGAATCAGTTTCTCAAAATGCATCCGGTATAGATTCAAAATGAAAACGTATTTTATTTTTTGAATGTGATGCAAATCAGGAATGCTGAGAGAAACCTGCTACACCCAGTCAGCCGGCAATGCATCAAGGTAGTGGAGCCGTTCAGACACCTTGGCAGGACCCTGGTCTGTGATGGAGAAACCAAAGCAAACATGCACAGCATCAGCAGTGTTCCAGAAATTGTGCCCAGTGCAGTTATCTTCCACCATTGGTCTGAGGTCAAACATTTGAACCTTCAACACGGCAGTTTGCACCAAAAATGTGGAAATGTATGACATAACTCTTCTTTTCTTCCCACAGTAATGCTTTCATAAGGTCCTTGGAGTCACATACCATGATCATATTGCTAACAAGGAAATCCTACAAACAAGTGCTACATAGGAGCTGGTAGATTTCACTTGGACTTGGAATTTCCATCTTGCACTTTACACTTATTTTGTAATGCATGTGCAGCGACATGCAAAAACATCTATGTTACAATTGTTCTGTAATCTGTATTTTTCAAAGGCTGACAGCATATTAATTTATTTTGAACCACTGCTGATCATGTGCACATATAAATCACACAATAACATTCTAGTATTGTTGATTTCTACCTGACTCCAGATGTAAAACACAGTTTTTGGATGTTAAATATGACTTCATACCTGACTGCACACTTTTTACTGCTAGTTTAGACTTTGTAGTTTATTTGTATGTTATTTACTGTAAAATCTGAAGCCAGGTCTCACTTCTTCTCACTCTATACATGTATATAGCTAAGATGACGTTAAAGTTCTATTTGACAGTGCGTACATCAAACACATTTGCTCGGCAAGCAGCATCTGAGGACAGCAGGAAAGAGACATGAGCCCAGCTACAGAGCAGTTCTAAGTCTGAGCCAAAGGCATGCTGGATATGAAAAATATTTGAGAGTAGTTGTAAAAACTACTCAGAAAGTCCTTTTTTTGGAAAATTGACTTTGCCATCTGAACAATTAAGAAAAATCTCTGGCAGCTGAATGTGAGTGGAACGTGGTGACCTATTTAATGCATTTTCTCACTTAGCTGTGGGCAGAAATGAAATGGACAGACCAGGTATAATAATTCCATTTCAACTTTTTTTTTCTCTTCAGCCCTTGCTCCTATTTTAATGTCTCAATGGTTGTTAAAGGTTTTTGGGGTATATAATTTCAAAACTAGTAATGCTTACCCATTTTGAAAATCAACTATAACTTTTTTCCTTTTTTTTTTGTTCCTGTGGGCAATTCTCAATCTTTTCATGTGGAGATATTTCGCCGCCTTTCATTACATTCCCAGGGTTCTTCTGGCTTGTTCTTGGTCTTTTAATGTCAAGTTATTTTTTCCAATTTTCATTTCAAGGTCCTCGTTTCTTTCTTAAAGAATTTTGACTTTGTCCCCAATATTAGCTCATGAATTTTGATATTCCTGCACGGAGAGAGCCTTTTGTTTATAAAGCTGCTCATACTGCTGCCAATCTTTTGGCCCCAGCAGAGTTATTAAGAACTGCTAGTCCCTGACCTGCGGATTCTGCCCACTGCAGATCTTTTCCTTTTTAGATTGAAATTTCTTAGATTTTGAATCTTAGGGGATGAGATTTGATTGGCTGCTCCTGAATGCAGTTGTTATGCTGAAGTTGAATTCTAATGTTATTCATTAAGTGTACAGGGACGGCAATAGGACTTCAAGCCCTCTCTCTGTGATAATGCCCGAGCACCAGAGGGAAAACAGTCTTCTTGGTGGGTCTGCGCATTGAATTATGCAACACACATAGAGCACTTTGTACCAAAGTGGAAGTGAGTGTAGTCCCCTGGTTCTGCAGCAGCACGACTGACCCCAGGCCTCCTCTGCCCTGCTTAAATCAAATGTTTCGTACTTTCTGGCAGCCAGCACTTGCCTCAGTGTCAAACGGGCAATTATTTTGAATTGGCCATGCCATTAAGAATGGCAAGCTTTGTCATGATGACAGCCGAAATTAAAGAACACAGATACAATATGCATGACATTGGTAGATTTATAAGAAAACATTTACATTTATGTAACAGACTCACAAACATGAAAAATAACAAGATTTCAACAAATAAATCATGTTCACTCCTGCAGATACACTGTAGGAGAGAACACCAAGCATAGGTCTTGCCCAAGGTTCCAGCTTAACGAAACGTTATGGGTGACCACTCAATGCTTTTAAACACACACACTCACGCAGACAGCCAATCACACGACACGGACAATAACTCAATCACTTTACAGACAGGTGGATGTGTCATTAAGTACCTAGAAACCCTGCTAATGAGCTAATGAAGCTCCTCACTCTCACCTGGATTGCTTGGCACCCCAAGCCCACACATGACAACCCCGTGACGTGACGCCGATGCCAAGGGCAACAGGCTCCATTGGGGGCTTAACTGTGATGGTGCAGATGTGACACAAATTTATTTATATTTAGCTTTCCAACCACTCGGTTCCAATAACTCGGCATTCAGCACCACGAGTATAATGATCACCGCCTGATCATCTGGAATCTTCCGCACTAATTTCTTCACTGGTTCTGTTAGTCTTAAGTTAGATGCAGTTTGTTCTGATTGAATGATCATATATGCGTCACTGTGTCATTTCTGGTTGTGGTGCTGAAGGGACAGCTCCCACCTGCCACTAGAGGGATGATGACAGACATGTGTCACTTTAGGTCCACTGTTTGGAACACACCACTGGCACATGACAAGAGGTACACCTGTCTTCCACCCAAAGACCACACAAACACCTCTCACTCTGTTTATGTCTTCTGATCCCGGCAAATAGGTGGCACTACTACACACACCAAGGTTGTGGTGTGTTGGCTAGATGCAGTGACTACTCTGGATCCCAAATAGGTGTACACTGTATTATTATGTCTGTTGTCTTTTTGGTCATTGGAACACCCACCTGAGAATGATGTTCATCAACCTCATCTCAGCATTCAGTACAATCATCCGCCCGCAGCTGATCAGTAAGCTGGACCTGCTTGGACTGAACACCTGCAACTGGATCCTGGACTTCCTTACTGGAAGACCCCATACACTTCAGATCGGCAGTATCAGCCTGAGCACAGGTGCTCCCCAGGGAGTCCGCTACTCCTCACACTGCTGACTCACGACTGCACCTCCAGATCTGGCACAAACCACATCATAAAGTTTGCAGACAACACCACAGTTGTGGTGCTTATCAGGGACAATGACGACATGGTGTAGAGAGAGTAGGTGCGATTACTGGGAGTCTGGGACACAAACAGTATAGAGCTGATTATTGACTTCACGAAGACCCAGACTGGCCACCTTCCATTCAACATCTATGGCACCATGGTGGAGAGAAGTAGGAGCACCAAATTCTTTGGTGTTCACATTACACAAGACCTTTCCTGGACCAACAACATCATGTCCCTGAACTGTTTAACCCCCCCCCCCCCCCCACAAGAAGTCCTGAACACCTTGTTGTCCCCTCACACACTGAACTGTCTACTCCACACCTTGCTGCCCCCCACCCTGTTCTAAACACAATTCCCACAATCCTCTCAACAGTTATAAAACAAATGTTAGCATATTATTTTTTGTACCTACTTCTACACTGACCTCACACTTGCACAACTGCTATAATTGCATATGTATGTATGTATGTATATATCTCCAATGTTGGTCCAGGAGGATGATATTTCATCTCACTCTGTACTATATATGTGGCTGGGATGACAGACGTTACTCACTAATGTACATGTGTGATCTAAATTTTCGTTATGGGACTGAACAGTTTTCATCATGGTACTGAACAGTTTGAAAGTTCTATCTAATTTAAGACATCTGGCCTCATTACATTAGACAGTTAATTAACAGTTAAAAAGATGGGTTGTATGATCATATGAGGGATAAACAAATAATCAGCACATTCATTTATATTCATGTTTACAGCTCATGGATTAGTAGTGTAGTAGCTCTAATTATTACAGACTGTCAATTTCAGAATACTTGATTTGTTTTAAATCCTTTGTTGAATGAGGTACCTTGATGTTTACTGATCATGGATATCGCATTAATTCCACAAAAGCATAACCCTGTGTTATGATTAGGTATGTCTTTATTATTTGCATGAAAGATAAGCCCCACTTGTGTTTATAATGTCTAATGACAGCTCTATTTATGAGGTTGGCAGAAAACAAAAAAAGCTCTCAAACAGTTTTCAGCAGCAGCGAGTTTATGGACCTTTTTGTTAAAAGCATTCTGAAATAAAATAAAATAAATAAACCTTTACTATAAACACAAATATAGCACTGAATATCAATATGGCAGCAAGATACAAACATTATCATTACAATGGCATAAAAATTGTCACTTCTAAATCACTGCTTTTGCATTATTGATAGAGTTCATTCATAGATGAGGGATAAAACTTTCTTGACTTTGATAAATAACACATTATTTGGTCCAAGCACAATGTTTGAAACATATTTATTGGTCCACTGGTCTTGAAATATTTACCCAATGTAAAGGGCTGCTGGCATTTTTAAAAGTTGTTATATAAAATATAAATTATGAAGTTTTGTGGTGGCAGTGACAATATATTCATCATGTTCATATGAGAAATGATGATAAGATCAGCATCTTTACGTCAGTGTGTGTATACTTACCAACACAAGGAGTGACAAAGGGATTTTGTGGTTGGTTCCAGAAGTGGGCTATTCCCAACTGACCTGTCTATCCCCATTCACGGAACATTTTGAACAAAAAAGTGAACATTATTAAAAATATTATAATTCACATATTGCTTATAAATTAAAACATGGGGATTTAAAAGACAAGCATTTTGAATTTTTGAAAATGTTATCAATCAAAGCAAAAATTGAATCATAGTGGTTTTTAACTTTTAAAATATATTTCAGTTTATTAAGACTCTTCATATGCCTCTTAAACCTGTTTTATTGCATTCTTTTTTTTTCTATCCCTTATGCTACATAGATCCTTCCAAACCAAAAGTATGAGGATCAGACACAAATTTGGGAGTTAGTGAGTTAGTAGTTTTTTTGCTTCAGCCAGTATTAACTATTGTATGGAAGTAATCTGCTACCATCCTTTCTCAGCAAGGAACTTCACACCAGTACCAATCATCTTACAGTACAAACCCTCGCACACATCAAAGCACATATATGTCCCCTACCTGCAGCTGTATTTGGCACTTAATGTGGAAACGACTGTGAATGATGAAAGAGGCTAAATCCACTAGAGACTTCAAATAGGAATCTTTCAAGTGAATTTAAGAGTGGAAAACTGTAGGTGAGGTTGATGGATGGATGGATGAATGGATGGATGGATGGATAGATGTATGGATAGATAGATAGATAGATAGATAGATAGATAGATAGATAGATAGATAGATAGATAGATAGATAGATAGATAGAGAAAAGAAGACAAAAGAAGAGAAGAGAAGAGAAGAGAAGAGAAGAAAAGAGAAGAAAAGAGAAGAGAAGAGAATATAATTTCTCATAGGAGAAGCATCAGAGGCTCATTGATGCTTCCCTGTTATTATCTGAATCCAATTTGTCTGCACTGTAGGAGCCATTGATTTCATTCGTGAAGTGTTGCACTGTAATTATTTGTAGTTTAATTTCAGTTCCAAGACAGCAGTTCCAAGATATTTCAAACTCTCCATGTTCAGTAAGACTGAAACAAACAAATCGAACATATTCCTTTTTCTAATCATTTTCTTAATAGGACCTGACATCCTTTATATAGTGTATTAAACTATACAGACAAAATCTTCTCAGTGGCAATGCGGTGTGAAAGTGTAGCCAACTGTTAGCCTGTAGTATTCATCAGGTGTTCTGAGCTGGGAGTCAGAATTAATTTGAATTTAATTCTGAATTTGAATTTTCTAAAACCACCAAAGCAAAACCACCAAAGCAAATCGGAACATTGTCCAAAGTGTGAGTATGGCTGTGAAGACAACTCTCTACAATAATATGGTAATATTACCATTCTGTTTTCAACATCAGACACTATTAAGGTGTCAAATAAGGTTCTCTGGGCCAATGTAAAGAGGTAACACTATTAGTTCCCTGAGGAACTTTTCAGTGGATGATTAAATATGGGAGTGTGAAAAACCTTTTTAACATTTAAAGATTCTCCACATGTTTCTATATCAGTTATATAAAGTGGGTATAGAAAATAATCCTAACCCTTCAAAATATTCACATCTTTTGCTTTACAGCCTGAAAAGAAAACACTCACACACACACACACACACACACACACACACACACACACACACAGGCAATTTTCCAGCTGTATTTACAACAACCAAGTCAAAGATATGATACCAAGAGTTAAAATAAAATGTTAGAGGAAAGATATTTGTAAAAGCAAGCAGGTGTAACTAATCACCTTCTCTATTTCACCCAAGGTAATTGGCTTCCACTTGTTATCAACTGTAAATTTTGATCAATTTTATCTAAAAAATGCATCCTGGACCATTCCCAGGTTTGGTAGTGTGACTGAAAGCAAATAATCAGTGGCAAGGCTTCGTCAAAAGATATCAGGTGTAAAATTGTGGACCACCATAAGTTGCAGATGGATAAAAATATATACAACAGCTTTTTCAAACCCCTAGGCGCCCAGTAAAATCTAAAATTAAGAAGTGGAATGTGTTTGGTACTACTAGGATCCTATTTGGATCAGGCCATCCCTCCTTACTGAAGGAGCAGGAATGGTCAGCTTGGTCAATGTCAACAATATCAGTGCTCCAGAAATGTGGAAGAAATTGTGTGGAAGGGTTGCAGGAAAAAGTCACTAATCAAGAAAGGCGACATTAAGTCCCTTCTGAGCTTTGCTGAAATGTTAGTTGAGGCCAAGTCCCCATTCAGAGAACACCATTCCTACATGAGGCATACCAGTAGAATATCCCCCTAAGGGGGTTATTACTGTAACTCATGTTAGACCCAAGATCACCCAGGTTTGCTCATACTCACAACAAGCCAGAAACATGATCACAGAAAGCTATATGAAATTTTATTAACACTCAACGGCAGAGGTTATAGCATCAATAAAACAAGTAAAAACCAGCACTGGCAAAGGTCCCACGCAAGGCATGCTCCAAAGTTATACAGACCCAGGTCGAGGGTGGAAGAAAACGAAAAGGAAGAAGCAAAACCGGGCTTACCACCATGGCAGGGAATAGTGGAGGGAGGACCTGACACTACACATCACACCCGAACGCAGCTGGTCCAACCATCAGGTCAAGTGCTCGACATGTCAAGTGCTCAACATGTCAAGTGATCCACACACAAGGGAATCAGCCCATCACTTGCGTAGTCCGAAACAACGCTTGTCCAGCAAAAGAAAAACACAGAAAGAAAGCACACAGTCCCAAAATAATCAGTTTAAATAAAAACACACATTACATTTGCACAATACATAATAACCTCTACCATGCTACAACAAAGAAAACCACACCAAAAAAATACAAACTAGAGTTAAAATCGCTGCCCATCGTTCATTTGCATGCACAAACACAAAGAATACACCCCAAATACTGAAAGAGAGAAAATCATTATACCTTAAGTAAATCCAATCACATCAAATAACAAAACGGAAAAAGTGATATAACAGAAAATATGAGAGCAAACCATCACTCTAATAGGTCAACTAAAAACAGACTGACAAAGGAAATAATGCTTTAGGAATAATATGGGACCAGTGAATAGACAAGACAGCAGCAGTGCTGGGAAGCTAGAGTGGAGGGCAGAAAAAAAAAAAACAACACAGTGGTGTGCACACCCAGAGGAGATCTTACAGGACTCCAGTGCAACCATCCGTAACAGCAAGTTCAAACCAGAGTATAACTGGCCACAGCAAAATTCCACAGCAAACTGATTTCATAAATGCAGCAAGGAATAAAAGTGTTTATACTAGCTTTCCAGTGATTGCAGATGAGGGCAATAAAAGTCTAGGCTCAAATATTATGGCAAACGAACCAGCATCTCCAAACAGAAGACCACATGACCAGCCCCGAAGCAACGTTTCTAGGAAGAGACTTACAGCTCGGAAATCACCCACAGATATATAGTTTCACCCAGGTGCTGCCTGTTCATTTAATCCCCAAAACAAGATTAATTAAACAATCGGCTACATACAGTCAAGCTTGGTGGCGGTAGCATTTGATGTGGGGGTTTCTCTGCAGCAGGGACAGGGGCACTTGCCAAGATGGGGGAACAATTCTTTAAAGAAAACCTGCTATCCTCTCCCAGAAAGACCTCACTGCCAAGAGGAGGATTCACCTTCCAACATGACAACGATCCAAAGAACGCAGCAAAATTGCCCACACAGTGACTGAATGAGAAAAACAATGAATGCCCTTGAGTGGCCTTTTCTGAACCCAGTCTTAAATTCTATTGAAAATCTATGGATCTGTGGAAGTCTGTAGTCCCCCAGTGGTCACCAGTACATCTGTTTGAGCTTGAATTGTTCTGTAAGGAAGAGTGAGCAAATCCTGCAGTGTAGATGTGCAAAGTTTGTAGGGAAGTATCCCAGTAGACTTAAGGCAGTAAATAAAGCAGAAGGAATTTCCACAAATACTGACACAGGGGGTGATCCTTTGTCTCAGTGATTCTGGTTTGTTTTTTATTTTTTATTCATTTTATATTCTGGACTGTTGCTATCATATCTTTTACTTGGATGTTTTAAGTTGCATTGAATAAATATAGCTTGAATTTGTGTGTGTGTGTGTGTTGGGAGGTGGTTGTTTGCAGGGTGCATGTGTGTGTGTGCCTTCATTTCAGACTGAAAAGCAACAAGATGTGAATATTTTGAAAGGGGTGTTTCTTTTCTATATCCGCATGTAAGCCAAAGACCAAAAACCAACCTTTATATGCAGTAGTGTGGGGGATATTTCCTGTTCATGTTTGATGGTTTGGGCATTAAAACAAAAGCTCAAATATTCTAAATTGAAATCCATCGACCTGTTGGATGTCAGGTGTAGATTGTACCATTGAAACTGACACCAGATGTTACACTGATGTGGACTAGTAGTTAGTTGACATTTCCTCTGGCCCGCATGCCCAGGTTTGTTGCCTTCTGCAACAGTTTTACCCTCTCTACCTTTTCTTCTACCTGCAAGGTCTCAGGAGCTGATAGGCTGAAATAAAGTGGCTGAATCCTCTAGAATCTGTAATAGCTGCTGTCCTGTGTGGCTTGTGGCAGGTGTAATGAATGCTGGAAGTGTCTGGAAGTGTCTCCTCTTTCTGTCAGGGCTTCACCACGCTTCGTCATTGACCCGCGCAAGAAAAGACACTTTTCTGTCTATCCAGGCATTTTAATGAGCCCCTCCTCATTTCTGCCAAATCTCAATCTCCTCCTCTTTCTAACTGCTAGTTTGGAAGGTTGACCATTTCTGCTTTTTCAGTGCCAGATTTTTTATACCATCTGCATCAACCTGATATGCTGCCTCTATCTGGAAAATATGACTGTCAGAGAGTCTTCTTTGCATGATACTTAAGACTCTTTAATGGATGGCTCATTAAAGAACCATTTTAAATTAATGAGTGTGAAGAGTCTCTTAAATTTTAATAATATCAAGGACCTCCAAACAATGTAAAGAATGATTTTTATACCAATTAAAGGGTTCTTTACTCAAACACACATCATTTACACATTGTTTTTAGAGAAATTGGGTGGCATTGCTCATGGCTTTGCTTGAATAACCCTTTGTGGCACACTTTTTAAAGAGTGTATGCAGTATAGGGAAATAAAAAAGATAGTTTCAGGAAAAACGGTTTGAGCTTGATGTGCTTTACAGGAACATAATAAAATATAAAGCATAAAATAGTAGGAAGGAAAAAAAAACATTTTAAATCAATCTAAGATAATTAAGTGTGACAGAAGAAGGAAGTAGTTCATCACTCTTTGGCCTTATCATACCCATGACACCAATCAGCCAGCTACTGAAAATTAATCTCTGTATTAATCCCTTGTTATTATTGATTCAATTTTATGTCTCCAGTTGTGTTCTCCACTGTATTCATGACCTGCTGATTGCTGTTCCTTTCTCTAGCCAAGTTAATAACTGACAGCTTATTTATGAGGCTGCTTGTTGTCAGAATAGAAATCATCCTGTTATGCTGATATAGGCTGACAGCTCTGACTTTAGAACAAAAGGTGATGTGGATAGTGCTTTTAAGTACAACAACACTAACCCGCTGTGGTGGTCAGAGTTAAATATGTTTGTTGGAGACTCGAAAAAGCTAAAGCTGTCCTTTATCTTATCTCATGATCCCACCCCATGAGCAGGCACCTTCATACACATAGAAAATGAATGTGATTTCCAAAACTATGTTGGTCTAATCGTCTGATGGTTTCTCATTGTGCTGAATGGGATTTTTTTTTACTTTATGTAAAGCTCGTCCTTCCTTAAGACACCTAAATATAATTCTTCAGCTGTGTTGGTCAGAGTTAAATGTGTTTGGTGGAGACCTGTCCTTTAGCTTATCTCGAGATCCCACCCCACAGCTCCCACCCCTCGAATATGTGTGCAGTGGAGGAGATCATCCAGTTTTACAGATACAAAGAGAGCATGTCACCAAAGAAAATCAGCATCTCTGGATGATGCTGGAAAGCAAAGTCTCAGGGAAGCTTTCTCCTTCTCATACACTTTATTCCAAGCCCAGATTGCTGCTGAGTTTATGTAGCCCCCAGCTGCAGCATAGGTGGAGCCTACTGGAACATGTAATCTCTGCAAATAGCAGCTGCTAACATCCCATCCTGAATTAGATTTCCTCCTTCTTCAACCCTTAACCCAGAGGAACCAACAGTGAGAGCTGAGCACATCTCAGTGTTCATGTTCTAACTGTCCTGAACAAGCTACTGTATTGTTTTCATCAGTCTAATACACTTGTACCACAACTATCAAACACTAGAAGTTGAATATAGGGTGCTGGAGCCTGGAAAATTATAACTTGTGAAGCAAGACAGAAGAGTGTGGAACATTGTTTCTGAGGTGTGATTGCTGCTCCCTGAGTGTTCATTTGGTAACGTAACCTGAGCACTTAAAGCTCAGTGTGCTCATCGAGGCGCTGGGGAGCCTGGGCTGTCAGCCAGGATTGCATTGTGTCTCAGCCAACGGGTAATGACGAGTAAAGCAGCAGGAACTTCTGAGCCCAGCCTCCCTGTGTACCAAATCCAAGGTCAAATGTGGCCTCATTGGCAGGCAAATGCTCAATAGCTCTCAGCTGATCGGTCAAGTGGCCTTCGTATTGAAGTGTTCTACAGAAGCAATATGATTATGAATATCTTTTCACTCGGCTGGACCAGGCATTACAACATGCCAATCATTCTTTGGCCATGGATATCTCTGTTGTCCCCTGGGGTTAAAAAATAATAAAATTATTCAACTTTTGAAGCTTGACTGTGAAACTCTCTCTCTCTCTCTCTCTCTCTCTCTCTCTCTCTCTCTCTCTCTCTCTCTCTCTCTCTCTCTCTCTCTCTC
>JBBMFX010341672.1:0-18561 GCA_037832545.1 Rhabdalestes septentrionalis
TGCAGTTCATTATTAGTTCACGTTAACTAATGTAGTTAACTAATGTTAACTAACGAACCTTATTGTAAATCTTTAAACATAATTTGTTGTCATTTTTTAATGTGCCCCTCTGGTTAAACACTGGCCCCTTCTTGGCCACCCTAGTAAAATTTGTCTAGAACCGCCACTGCATAGAGATATTGTAATAAATCCCATTAAAGGCTTAGGTGAGTTTTATAGAGTCGTTGAAACTAGGCAAAATACAGCTCCAGAAAAAAAGACCACTGCAAAGATTTTCAATAGCTCAGAAATGATCTTTTCTAACTCAACATCTTTGCCTGCTGACAATTTTTCTTTATTTCTAAATAAAAGTATTCTTCTTTAAAGCATAATTTTCAGGAAATGACAAAACATCAAAATAAGAGAAATGTTGCAGTGTTTACAGAGCTACTGGCCAACAGGTCATATTGCGAGCGGAGAGAGTTGAACAGCATGCTTTTCCTCATGAAAGGTGGTCACTAAACAGCACCTCATAAAGAAGAATGAGATATGGCATGGGATGGCTGTCATACTCAAAGAGATGCTGATTTAAAAATGATTTTTTTTCCCCAGAGCTTTATATCATACTAAATTCAAATGAGAGGCACGTTACAATAATGTCCAAAAGTAGCAAGACAGCTTTTCTAAATTTAGGAATTAAGTTGCCCCCATTGCTGATTTAGATTATCATTATCACATATAAAATAGCAATGCAAACTACAAACTTTTGGACAAAATTGTAAATTAAGTCTCTGTGAAGTAACGTAATGCATCCGATCATTAGAAATGTAAGTTGTTGCTTCTTCCCTCACAGAATCTTCAGATTCATTGATATCTGCAGTAAAATCCATCTTGGAATGATCATGATGCTACAACATGGTAAAAAATTAATGAAAAACAAAAACTACAGTTAGCATACATGATCAGCTAAGCACTACACATTTGCACTCAGGTCATCAGAAAAAAAGAAGGTAGGTTAATAAGATCAATGGTAGAAATTAAAACTGATAAATGACTGAATAGTGCAGCGTCTGTATTACTGTATGTGACTGTTGTGGCTCAGGGCTTAAATATTAATGCAAATATAAGTGTAAGTCTGCCAGTGAGTAAAAACTTTACTTACAGCTGAACCACCAGGATTTCAGGCCATTATGACAAAAAAAGAAAAACACAGACACACATACCAAAACAGAGAGACAGAATAGGATGAGAAAATAGAAGAGAAAAAAAGTGCAAAGGTACGTAATTTTATAAAGTACACACAAAATATGAGTTGGTATTGGAATGTGAGCATATTTTAAAATCCTGTAATTTTTTGTTTGCTTCATATAATATATATCTATAAAGTAAAGTTCCAAGAGCACCTGTGTATAGTGAAAAATCGTGATGTGATGTGGTAAAAAAAAATTGCCTATTTATATAATGTAAACCCTAAATATGCCCACATTTATGCTCCCCAAAACACATTAATTGCATGTGCTACAATGTAAAATACATATATTACCCTGGTATATAATGGTTTAGGGCAGCTAGATGGCCTAGTGTTTAGGGTGTTGGCCCTGCAATCAGAGAATTTGGGTTCAAATCCCAACAGCTAGCGTCACTGCTGAGGTACGTGATGATGTGTGTGCATGTGTATGATTTAGAATTTACTTACTTGTATTCCACTCTCCGATCTGGATCCCGTCTGGTTACAAAATAATAAAATTATCGGTATACGGTTGAAGCAGTTCCACAAAAGCAGTTCCACGTAAACAAGAAATTATTTTTACAATAAATACATAAGAATATGAAACACAATCATCTAGAATAGCAGTCCCAGATGCTGCACCTACTCAAAAGGGTGAGGGTGAGCAGTATTATTGTTCTGTAGCCAGACCTTTATTTATTATTCAGGATGACATAATTTAAAACTGGCCTTTTGTCCGGTTTAGGGGGCCGTAGGGGTGCACTGTGGATGAAAAGGGCAATGTTACAAAGTAGAACACAAGTCACAAGACAAATAATTTATAGCTGTAAATTCTGTTCTACAAAAGAACAACAGTGGTCCACTGTGTGACCATCTAGAAAACATTGCTGTACTGATGTGTTACATACTTGTACACCACTGTCAGATCTGTGCTGTAGACTGGATCTCTTCTGTCATTACAAAATAAACATCATTACGACACAGAAAGCTGTCCACAAACACTAGAGAATATAAATGATAATCACCTGGACAAGCGGCTCCAGATACTGCGCCTACTCCATGTAGGAAAAACAGAATGATCTGTGATTTACTCTAACCTTATATTTTGTACCGTGTATTCAGTATTTCACTCAATTCGGTTTTAAAATGAGCAGTTAATTGCATGTGGAACTTGCCTTTTCGCAGGTTTTGGTGGCCTTGGCGGTGCACTGTGGGTAAAAATGAAGTGTTACGAACACTCCTCAGTGTTGAGTGCAAGCCATGAATGAGTGCAAGTCACAAAATAAGTATGCATTTGCATTGTAAAGATTAAAAACTATACTATACAACTGATATAAGAAAAATATTTTGTGTTTTTATTCTCTTTATAATTGAAGGGTTACAAACTGGTACAGTCATTTGCACTCCTATTGATATCAGTGATATCGGTCTATCAAGTAAAATATTTACAGAGGTCTGTAAACTGTCTTTTTATGCAGTTTCTTCAGTATTGTTTGGACTTACTTGTTTCTTTTAAAGGAGGTTTGCCAGCTTGCAGTACCATCGCCTCTCCTGTTGCAAATATAAATGATCACGTGTTTTTGCAATTGATTTCTCTTGCACAATTCCACTGCCCATCAGGGATCTTCACTTCACAAAGAACCTTTGGTTTTAATAAGTTTATATTATTTATGTTCTCACACAACTATGTTAAAGCTTTTCTAGGCATTTAATTATATCTGTTTTGTTTTTATAATTAAAAGATTGTTTAATATAACCTGGAAAAGTGAGCCCACACTGATCTCCTGTGGAAAAAAAACAAACAAACAACAACTTACTATAATACTAAAATGATCATACAACTGGTAGTGAAATTTCAAGTATGAAACAAACATCACATCCATAAAAACAAATGAGTATCTTGCACACCTTTTGTCATTTGTTTCTCCATCTGAAGACATTCTGTAATTGATCAAATGTTTAAGAATTTATATTAAAAAAACAAAATTGCAACTTGCATAATGAGCTTGACAGCATTTATGTATGCATGAACTTACTTCTGCCTTCTCTTATTACAGATCACAGCTCCGGCTGCAGCAATGGCACAAAGCAGCAACAGTGAAAACAAAGGTGCGAGGATATACGGTCCAATGGTTTCCATTCTCAACCCCTCGAATCCTAAAAGAGTGAACTCGTTAGTGAACTCATCACAGCATCACCTGAAGTCGTCTTTCTCTTCCTGTACTCACTTTTCACAGGCAGGTATAAGGCACTTTCTTGTTTCTTCCCTCTCCAGAATGAGACTTTGCAAACGAGGTCTTCTTCGTTTTCATAGCCAGTTGGAATAAAAGTAACTGTTGAGGTCGTTTTCCACTGACCTTTGTCCAGCAACACATGGCTCACCTTTTCCTTGGCAGTTGGAATACTCCATGCTATAGTTGGAGGGTGTGAGGGGCATGTGTGGATGACAGAACAGTTTATCGAAAAGTGCTTGCCCGGCTCCATCTCTTCAGGAAGACCCGAAATGACAGGCTTGTTAGGAGTGGCTGAATTGCAAAGGAAAAAAGAGACAATCATCACAGCAGTGTTAGTGGTCTACATTTACTTAAAAGTTATGGAAGCACTTTGGCTGATAGAAGTGTTTCAATTAAAGGCAGACAGACAGCACCTTCTGACTGAGAATTCTGAAAGTGTCAGGGCTGGGGCTTGTTATGATGGGTGGCCACTAGAGGCCATATGTACTGAAGTTTTGGGTTGGGTGTCTTGTGAATTTCTTTCAGCTGCACGTTGTTTGAGTTTCCTGTTTGTGTTGAGTGATTGGGTTTTGGTTTGGGGTTTTAGGTTTAGGTTGTGTGTAGGGTGTGGGTTGTCCATAACAGTAAGTGTGTTACCTATGTTACCTCAAGCTGCAAAACCTCTGGTAATACCACTGAATGTCCAGTATTCATAAGTCTACCAGACATATATGTAAATATATTATGACACCTGAGCTACACCTACATTAACATTTACGAAGAGATATTTCAAGGACCATTAATTGTCAAAATATTCCCTATGGTTAAAAGACATACGTTTTGCATTATACATTCTGGTTTTTGAACACTGAAAACATTCATCCTTTATTTTTGATCTCAGACTAGTTACTGGCTGTTACCAGGCATGATGTCCAACAGATACAACACAGAGCTTGTGTGCTTAGAGCAGGGGTGACCAACCTTTCGGAAACTGAGACCTACATCATGGGCACTATGCCATACGAAGGGCTACTAGTTTCATATACTAGAACAGAGTTTACCTAAGCTTGTATAATAAACGTTTTTTTAAATGTTTTTTTAGACATTGTCATTTTCAAATAGATTCAAATGCAAAGCAATTAAAGAAGAATAGCAACAGGATAAAATTACATGTCAGACGTTGCTCACTGGTGAGTTGTGCTACATATTAGACTGGTCCATGGGCTACTCATGTGGTCCTTGGGGGCACCACATTGGTGACCCCTGGATTAGAGTGTAAAGCGGGTTTCAGACCGAACCCGGCATGCGCTGCGTTTGCTCCGAAACCCATTGTTTCTTATGGCTGGCGAGGCGCGGCGCACCTCTCGGCAGGCTAGTGCGCGCACTGTGGTCAAAGTTGAAATTTGTTGAACTTTGACCGCGGCGCGCCATGACGCACTTTTACGTGACCAATAGAATAAAAGCATCGAAGCGGGCTAGTGTTCGGTCTGCTCCTTTAAAACACACATGCACACACAAACACAGCGGGTATGGAGATGTAATGTGCATCAGCAACAACATTCAATATTATTGCTGTTATTATTAAAATGTGATGTAGCTGACAATCTATGTTGCATTCTTCTTGTGAAGTGATTTTTACCAGCTATGTTGATATCAAAATGAGATTACAAACGGTAGGGATGAACTTCCTATGAATATAAAAGATAGTCTTCTTGACCTGCCCCTTACATGAGTTTTTAAGTGGCTCTTGAAAATCTCATGCCCCCACAGGCTTTTTTCTTCGTGCTAACAGAGCTAATGCTAACAGAGCTAATGGCCGCCGGCCGGGACAAAAACAGAACAGGAGAGTTTAGAAAACCACGCCCACTTTTTTCCGTTGAGCCCCGCGGCAAGCGTGGTGCGTTGAGCACGACTCGCTGATTTTTAAGAGAAAGCGCAAGCCCCGCGGCGAGCGCAGAACATGCCGCGTTCAGTCTGAAACCCACTTAACTCTCCATCCTAAAACTGTGCCAGCTGCGACCTCCACACAGACCACTAGAGGGAGACATAGGGCAGCTGCCCTATCATCACCACCTCATAATCAATATCATCAGCAATACCTGGAATTGGGTCCTTTAATCCACTCACTTGCTGCAGAGTTTGCCCTTCAGTTTGACCTTCATGTTACAAAACCTACCAGTAATTTGGTAAATATTCTGAAGTATTTCTTTGTGGGGGAAGAGGTTTGGGTCTGTCGGGCACCAATGAGGCACTGCCAAGTTCACGCAGCTAGGTCATCCAACCAAAAACAGGAGGTTCGCATGAGAACAATAACACAAGACGGGCTGCTAAGAACTATGTGCACAAAGAGGACGGTAAATGGGATGGCCTGTTCAGGTTTTCAATTTAAGATGTGCAAAATAAAACCCTAAATTAGGAGTATGAATTATATATCTCAACATCATCTGTGCTTCAATTCAAGGGGGGATGGATCGAGGTATTAAGGGGAAGAATAGCAACAGGACCCCCCCTGATTACATTAGGTATGGAGAAGGTCCAGTCACGGGAGAACATTGACCCTTCAAAAAAATAGCAAACATTTTTTTAAAGACCTGAAAACATTACATCTGAGCAGCTGGTCTGATTTCCAATGAGACTAAAGAATGGGGAGCATCAATTACTGCATTATGTGACTTTAAATGATGAGACATGATGGATTTGGTTTTACACGAGTGTTTTGCAGTTTCATTATTCATTTGTGCACAGTTTATACAAACATTGAGCTGCTTAATGGATCGATTTAAATAATCAGTAAACCAAAAACATCAAACTGGTTGTAACTTACGTTTTATTTTCAGTCTAATTTCGGCAGTTTGAGTATTTCCTTTAAATTCTGATTGACAGGTGATGACTTTTCCTTGATCACCGGCCTTTGCAGTGAACTTGAGTGTTGATCTTGCCTCCTGTTTTTCTCCAGGCACAATAGATGTGCTGCCAGATAACTCTCCATTATTCCATGTGATGTAAGGTCGGTCTGAAGGGCACTTGTATGTAACAGAGCAAATGATGTCCCTTTCCACACCCTCAAGAAACTCTGTGCTGGAATCTGAAGTAATCTGGACTCTGTCAATGGGACCTTACATATTAAAGATGATACACAACTTCAATATTATGACAAATACATGCATGCATATCAATGATTCTTGCCACTGACTGCTGAAAAGCAGATCCTGATATTCTTTCCCTTTTTCAAGGTTTGATGCGATTCATTTATCCATCAGTAAGATGTCACTTACAGTTTGCGGTATGTGTTTTGTTGGCTGATGCAGTGAGGCCACCAGGATGTCTGACAGTGCAGGTGATCCACTGGTTAACAGAGTCGATGAACCCTCTATCTGTCAGTGTGATTTTCCATTTGCCATCTCCAATGTGTGTGTTTTCCTCAGTATCTTTATCAATTCCTTTTATCCCTGTCAAATCCAGATTTGGTTTTGAATAGGGGCAGGTGTGGTAAGTGCTGCACTGAACAGAGATGGAGTCTCCAATCTTGTCACCTCCAAAAATGTGAATACAGGGGGCATCTGCTGATGCTGCAGCAAACAAAATGAACATGTGCAGCATATTAAGAACAAGAAAGAAATGGTTGCTATGATATCACTAAAGTGTTTCTTCTTTCACAGTCAGATATGCTTAAATGTATTTTTTTATGGAAAAATATCTTAAAATACTTACTCTTAAGATGAATAACACTGGTAACATCAAAGAACCTGTAAGTGCTCCTTCCAACATTGTCCGGGTCAATCCAGGTGTATAATTTTTGTCTATGGTGGGACAGCTTAAGGTTCTTAATCAGTAGACTGCAGTCCCTCAGGTGGGGCCGTCGGTATAGACTGGTTTTACCTCGGAAGATGTCGATCACTGATCCAAGGTTCATGTCATCATACACTACAGGATATCCACGATCAACATACTGATACCACACGATTCGATAAGGGTTTGTAGGTGGATATGATGCGTAGTCATATGAACATGGGATAACCAAGCAGGAATGCAGAAGACCTTGGATGCTTGATGGCATTTTTACTGACCATGCGTGCAAATAACAAAAAAAAATTCCTGTGCATGAGAAAAAAACAACTTTCTTACTAGTGAGGTCTTCCTGAATTCCTGAAATCTGAATTTACATATTTCCCATTCTGAATCATGTAAACATTCAAAATCTTGATTTCATTTTTTTTATTCCCACAAGTTGTGAAATTGATATTTTCTACATAATTAACTACATAAATAATCTAACTCCTAAAATAGATAATTCTGTCTTCAGCACATTTAGTGTAATATTTATGCATTAACAGTGTAACAGACAAAATGGAAGGGTACTGTACCGTGAAACAACAGACTGAGAAGCAGAAGTCTTGCTATGATCATGCATGCGGAGAGCCCGAACTCCTCCCTTGTTAATTACACACTTTTCAACAAAGTGCAACAAATGTATCAGTAAAACATAGGACATACTGGCTAGTGTACATTTAATTACTTTCTTTTTTATTAAAATTAGACAATTGTATTCCCATAAATCCTCTATATCCTACACATTTCACTTTGTTCTTCAGTCCATTCCGCTGAAACATTTTAAAAAGTAGAGACTCGGACTTGCAGATCAACAGTCACAACAAACAACAATATAAAAATTGTCATTTGATTTCTCATTGTGGTTTGACATTGTTAGTAGTTCCAGTGTTGATACTCGTTTATCTAAAACTGTGAGATAAAACATAAAAACAACAATAGAACTATTTTGTTAATAAAATACTACTCTATTGTAAATATCTTACCTGATTCCCTAGGAAACGAGCCTACCCCATAAAGCAATTCCTCAGGATAATGAGAACGTGGTTAAGGAAATATAAAACATGCCCTCTGCAATGTTTTATCTGTGAGACCAAGCCCCCTCACTTCCTGAATGAGCCACATTCTGTATGACACATCTGTGATGTGCTTGAAATTGTTCAGTTCCAACAAGATGACAGAATTAGACATGTGTCTTTTGCAGACTTAACAACTGTTATAACTATATGATAACTATAAATATGTAAAAACTTCTCTGGTAAAAATAAAGGCTACTGACTGTTGGGTGCTGGGCGGAGAGTTGATGGTGTTTGGGTGGGGTGCTGCCTTACATCCCGAGGGTTGAGCGGGGGGGATATTTTCTTCTTTTGCCGAGGACTGCTGCGACATTCGGTGGCCCACCTAACGTTGAGGAGTGTGCACAATGGGAAATTTGAAAAAATAGATTTTTAGCCTGAGAAGTCGGAGGTGTGGCTTGAGAGCGTGTGAAAACAGTCAGATGCGTGTGTCTCACGCTCATTGCGTGAGAGTTGGCAGCCCTGCTAATCTCCACTACACACAGACAATCAGGACCAAACAGTGCAGAAATTCTGAGACTGACAATACACATGAAAGTTATACATTGTGTTATGTGTCTGTGAATGCCTCCAGCGGCCAAGTGACCAAAATACTGACCTGCCCAAGTCGCGTCTATGTGTTTGTTTTTGTTTGAGCCCCATGCCTGGCACCAGTTAAGTGGCTCACCTGTCTATTGTCCTGTTAATCCTGTGATTTGATTGGTTGTCCGTGTGGAGCCCACCATTTCTCCCGATTTAATGGCTAGGCAAGTTTTGATCTAGCATGCTATCATCCTCATCCAATCGTCGTATCCCACCAAGCATGTGCGTGCATATTCTGGACTGTTCCTTTTATCTCTGAAAAGACAACTCTCTAAACAGACTTGTGCTTCTTTTGGGAGAGAAGATACACACCCAGCATGGAGAGGGTGGACTGTGAACTCTTTTTCTGCCTCTGTGTTCTGTTTCTACAGAAGTGACAGGCCGTGCTGTTCTGTCAGCAGGCTGATGAAATTCCACCTGGAATCATGGATAGGAATACTAAATGCATCGGTTATGTCCCTGTCAAGAAAGACTCCCTGGCTTCAGTGGCTGAGAGTGACCCTCGTTCCCAAGAAGACTGACATTTTGAGAGCCCATGTGTATTTCTGTTTGTGAGTTCAGTACCTTTCATTTGACATAAAATCTATTTTCTTTTTTTCAGAAGCCTTCTGCACCTGCATCCTCCTTACCCGGGTCCATCATGACTGGTATGAAAGTATTGCCATTGGTTTATAAACCATACAAACTAATCACTTAGCCAAAACACATAAAATGTACCTACAGTGCAAAGGCTTATGTATTGTAATGATCCAGGAATAAGATTGTCAAAAGGAAAGAATGGAGCACTCATGAGAGCTGGTGATCTCAGGAAGGAAATTCTCCACTAGGTTTATTTGAGATCTTTTAACAGCATTGGCAAGTTAAGAGTTACAAGCAGTATTATTAAGCGTAACAATACAAAAAAAATAGTAGCACAAATGCATGAAAAAAACAGCAAAAAATATGTGAGGTTTAGTGTGTCACAAGTGGATGAGTGTACTGTTGGATATTTGAACATCCAAAATTCCAGGTCACTTGCTAAATTTCCAGTCTGTCCCTGTTTTCCAGTATGAAATTTGTTCCATCACATTTTTCCAAATAGATTAAAATATTCTCCTTTGAAGTTATTTTTATCTTAAGTTGTGGCACAGTGTGAAGCACTGTTGCCTCACACATGGGCACCAGAACCATTATAGCAGGGGATATCGTCACCCCCTCACTTTTTACCTCCACATCAGTCTTTAGAGCTCAGTCTTTAGAGCAATTTTTTTTCTTTTGTGACTCTCACTACCCGATTTAGACAGGAAACACAATTTTGACTATGCATATGCAGAAAAAACTAATTTCCGCTGCTGCATTATGGCAGGGGCGTCTTGGTTTATGTTGGTGCAGGATTCAGGTTTGGGTAATCACACTTTATTTAAAAGTTTAAATAAATCACTCTCTAATTCGGGTGGTGACAATGGCTATGCTTATGCACAAATCACATTATTTCCACTTGTGGGAAAATTTTTAATTTCTGCAGGATCATGCAGGTTGCCAGATCTCATGCATCTGGCATTACACTCACACTTTCACTCTCTTCTTACATCAAATCAGTATTAAGTATTTATTCCATTGTGTGTGTGTGTGTGTGTGTGTGAGAGAGAGAGAGAGAGAGAGAGAGAGAGAAAGAGAGAGAGAGAGAGTGAGCCCTACCAATCTCATATTTAATGTGCAATGATCTACATAAAAAATGCTTGCTAAATTGTCTATGTGCAGTGATTTACTTTTGTAGGAAATACATGTCATTCGGTTAGTAATGCACATAATATATCACCCGACATTTGCAGCAGTTGGAGGAGAGCCCTCAATGTGTGACCGATCATCCAGGTTTACACCCGGTGTGCTTTATTGTTTACACTCTTCAGAATACATTCAATATTTACGGATCTGGCCATGGGGCCTTACCGTTCAGGGGAATAGAGGAATTTATATCTTAGATATTTTAGTAAAATTCATAGCTCACTAATGGCATTACACACCAATACATATAACTGGACAATGCTCCAAAATGTCTTTCTTATTACACATGGATACTATGATCAAATACAGGTGTCAAACATCACACACACAACACATTTTAGAAATACCTCAAAATATTTATTACACAAAGAAAATATGGAAATAAATCTCATATATACTCAGCCACCTTAAAATGTGACAATTGTACTTTATCTGAGAAAACTCACAGCTTATTTAACTAGCAAGATAATACAATGTTCAGCTTTTAATTACAGCTATCTTGCCCACAGCAACTATGTAAGTTGGTGTTGGGGATTCCTGGGTCATCATCCCGTCGTGTGTTGTCCTGCATTTTCATTGGGAGATTCCTGAGAGCCAAGGATATTATGTGGGCTTTAGATTATTATGAGGTCCATCAAGCCTTCCACATATCGTGTACGGTATTTGACAATCATAAACACTTATGTAACTATGTATGTTTATTTTTGTTTTGTTTAGTGTAAACACACTGAAGTGCAATAGTATGCATAATGCATAATCTTTTATTCATAAAAAATATGTAATCCATGGAATGGGTCTCACCCTGCACTCTCCCTTCCTAGCCATTGGAAAATGTATTCTATAGAGAGGGCCCCCATAGGATGAGGTGGCCTGGTCTCACGCAACGTTCTCGTTGTTGTTAAGAGCAGCCAGGTAAAATCTTGTGAGGTAAAGAAACATCCAAACTTGAAAATAATGGCACGTACAAATCACCATCATTCTGTGTAATCAAAGTATCGTTTACCTGCAAAGCATCCCAAGGAATGGATATACTACATTTTTAGAAGCAAAGTGCAAGGTGATGCTGTGAAACGACTCCAATGATGAGGTGTGGTGGTGGGGTCTAAGTTTAGCAATGTTCCTAAGGACCCTTTTGCTACTCAGCACCTTCTCCACCTTCTCCATACTTCAAAATCTTGGAAACAGTTTTGTTGACACCAAGATGACCACCTAAGGGTAAACAATGTGCCATAGTAAGGATATCATTCCTGTAAGCTGTGGGAACAACAACTTGATGGACGATTGCTCTATCCTCATTGGCAAACTCTAACCTCTCTTTTTCCATCCTTTCTTGTCTGTCTCTTTCTTTGTCTCTACCTTTTATGTGTTCAATCACAATGTCATATGCTTGCAGAATTGAGCTCCAGTTTAGGATGATTGAGGATGGAGGTCCATTTCACCACTCTCTCTGATCCTGTTATGGATGATGTCGCATGTCAGTTGATATGAATTTTTACAGCAAGCATCCACTTCTTCAGCTTCTGACATGCTTTTCTTTTGCTGATCTTATCCAGCTTTTCTTTCTATTCCTAAAATAAAAAATGTTTAGATTATGAATTTGACCATGATTACAACATAGAGTACATACACAAAATAAAATTAAACCCCACTTAATGCCCGTTATTCAAAATCTCCCTTATGCCAATGACATTTCAAGACAAGTTTTTAGTATTTTGGGGAGCTCGATAAGTGGAGGACTCCTGTTACACAGATGCTTTCTGTGCAGAAAAATTCATTTCCAATTGTAACAACATTTTTAGGAAACATAAAATGTTCCTTTCTCTATGTGCCAAACCTCCTAATAGTGGGTGCACTTTTCAGATCTATCACTATGTAGCTACCAAATTTCACAGAGTGGTCTATGAATTCATTTTATAATTTTAAAAGAAACCCTCCTATGGTACTTCATGACATAATAATTGCTGTGCATCTCATATTCAAATACCTGGAGATTCAGCCTGGAGGTCAGCGCAGTTTCTTTACTAAGGTGCAGCAGCATATCATTCCAAGAAGCATTCTATTTGGTGACAATGGTAGGTCCAATATATTTACACGCATGTTGATGAAAGGTGTCATACAGGAACACTTGTTGGTGCATAGCCCTGAAGACCTGATGCTAGACAGAGAAGAAAAACAAACTTGAAAACATTCCTGTAATTGTTCCTGAGGCTGACAATACCTGTCATGCTTTATTAAACAACTATGACCATATTCACAAAATAATGCTTCATTGGCATAGACTGCCACAGAGAGCTGAACGTTACCACCTTGCATGTTATTTATAAGTGGTTGGATGTCCCAACTTCGGCAGTACTCTCATTGGGGGCTCCGAGATGAATGTCCTGAGCCATCTTGTTTGAATGATGCCTGGATGCTTGCACACAGGACACACCATGAATAGCTCCATAAGGCAGTACTCATAGACAATATATTTCCTCACTTTGTGGATTGTAGTTGATGCCACATCTCTGTAAATACATACATACATGCATAAATATTATATAAGCGACATGATATAAGCGATGACACACATACAAAGATAAATGATTTACTCACAAAATGTCTGTTGATGGAGTCAAATCAGTCAGCAGGATCATAAGTGGCATCCAGCCCTTGAGAAGCCACTTTTGTGCTGCACTCTACATAAAATTCATTCTCCTCCTTTACCTTTAGGTTGCTTTATATATGTTGAAGTTAGGGAAGTCTTTGCTGGACACATTAGCTTGGACACAAACATTTCATTGGTTAGAGGCAAATGACAAACTTACTGCAAATTTAAAGCAGTAAAAGGTGTACCAACAATGCATTTCGGAATGTCGGATGGATCTGTTTGACAACTGGGGTATTGATACTGGAGGGAGCCCGGTCCTGAAGGAAATGGAGAGGATCCATGGAGAGAGATTGGTCCCAGAGGAAAGGGAGGGAATCCCTGTAGGGGACTATGCCCATGAGAACAGTGAGGGGCTCCCTGGAGGGGGCTCCACCCACAAGGCCAGCGAGGGGCTTCCCAGTGGGAGCTCCTTCCATAAGGACTTGAACCCTTAAATGGGAGCTTTTTATCAAAGAAGTCCCAAAGGTTTTCACTTTATAAGCGGGACTTTAACACACATCTACTTTCCAGAGATACCAGAAGAGTCAGTATACTTATTTCTAAGCCTCAGGGGTGAGGTCTCAGTCAGAGGTTATCTTTACCCTAAACTAAACAAGATTTTTCCTTCCTTCTCCCAGAGAACATTGTGTAAGTCATATTTTTCTATTTACTACATTGGCCATCTTTTGAAAGAAATCACCAAAAACATGTTAATATCATAAAAATATGCATTGTCTTGTTTTATTTATGGTAAATTTTAATAATTAATTGCAGAAATATTTATAATAGTATAATTTTTCTCTATGGCACCACATAACTTCTGCTTTTTTATTTACCTACAAATAATGCATGAATCTGAAATATAGTTAAAAAATATAACAGTTAGATATAACACATGCATAAAATATATAAGATACAGACAGCATAGATATAAATGTGAATGTAGTTCATTGTAAGTATTAATTTAAAACTGACCAACAGTTAAGTAGCTTCATGAAATATTAATCATGAAAAATATGCTTATATTTAAAAGAAAAGTGTTACATTATCTCTGTAAACAGTGGCATGTGCAGACTTTGTCAGGACCTGGGCTGAAGTGTTTATAAAAGGCTCTTTGTTGGGGAAGGGGAATTCCTGTAAAAGTTTAAAATCAGGGTTTTTCCATTCTCTCTCTTCAACTATGTTTTGAATGTCTCCCGAACAGTTTTAAATGATTAATGCGCTGTCCCTGATCAACCGATCACAACGTTATATGAGAGCACTGTGCCGGATATTAATGGATGTTTTGACATTGAGTGGTTCTGAAATTCAGCACCAGCTCGAACAAGAAGTGGTGTCTATTTTGGCTTTAAAAAATTATAAAAAGAAAGCTTAAGAAGAACAATAGTGTGATTGCATCTTGTAATAATAATAATCATCATGATAACAGTAATAATAACAATAGAAAATTATAGTGTGATTGGGTCCGTTGTCACATTACGAAAATTCTCATTCTCCATGATTCATATGATTACATATTGGCATTTTGTTATCATATACATATTTAGTTACACCCTTATGTGTTATTTAGCTAATTTTTACTAAAACATGTTATATTTGCTTGTTTTTTTTTCTTTTTGCAAGAACTAAGACCTAATCCCAATAAATCCATTTCAACCTATTTGAGATGTGATATGTGTACTTGCGTACAATTCATCTAGCGTGGACTATTGGGCCATATTGTCTACTAGTGTCGTACGCACCAGGTCGCTTGACGTCACAAGGCATCGGAAGTAACTCACGCAGGGGGGTATATAAACAGGAAAGCAGGTGGAATCAAGCACCCAGACATTAGGGTTCTAACATATGCCTAACAAGCATACCTCTCAGTCCTCATCACGGTACCGCGAGTACTTCGCCCCCTCCTCATTCGCCCCCCTCCTCATCTCCCCCTCCTCATTTATCCCCTAAAAATGATCATTAATCACATAAAAATTACATTTTCTCCTGATAACCTATTAATAGATATTTTTCTTTTTTAAAACAGAAGGTCCAGAAAGAGTTCACGGAAAAGGGCTCTGTTATCCTGGATTTACGTTCAGGGTAAAGATCTAAATACTCATTGAAATATAAAAATAAATATATGTTGTGTATATGTTATAAATAAAAATCCTGCATTTCCTATCAGAATCAGAATTAGCAAACTATAGCGATCCTGGAGAAAATTGCTTGTGCTACAACTGCACAAACACATAAAGACACAAAGACAAGAACATCATAATCATAATGTGAATGTAAAGACAAAATAAAACAAAAAAATCTCTGTACTAAACACATTCTATATGCTATATAAACGAAATGCTGTGGGTCATTGAGAGAGGTGGGTTATAGTGCTGTACATAAATAAACACAGTTACTGCTGAAGCAGGCAACTGCCCTGGAAAACATGCCCCAGATTTACATATGAGGGGAATCTTGCACACGGAGTGACAGGAAATCATCTATTATGAAGACCAGAATCAAGTGACAGACAACTTCAGACTTGCTAAGTGAACCTGGAGATTTCTGCAGTTTATGTCCTGCTATGATTTGTTTTCCTACCTTCAAGCATGGCCTGTCTTGAGCCTCCTCCGAGGGAAATATGCCTCAAGACTCTTCTTATTCTTAGCCCCCCAGTGGTGGAATGAACTCCCGCTCAACATTAGATCAGCAGAGTCTCTTGCTGTTTTCAAACGCCAGCTAAAGACCCATTTCTTCAAGGAGCAACTTGGCGACCAACCATCTCATTTAGCTTGCTTACAAAAAAAACCCCCACTCCTTACCTTCCTAACCTTGTTTTACCTTCTTTTACAGGTGATTGGTGTAGTTAGGTATCAGTGACTGGCGTTGTACTCAGCTACAGTACCGTAGTCGATTGGTGGATGTTGACTTCAGTCTTGCTTTACAGGTCCTTGATACAGTTGTAGACTAATTGATGTACGTCAGTCTAGATAAGGGCATCAGCTAAATGCTGTAAATGTAAATGTAAATGTACTCTTTCACGATTATGGCATTTAGCAGATGCTTTCTCTAAAGCGACTTCCATTCCCTAACTGTAGGGGACTCCCTGGAGCAACTTGGGGTAAAGAGATTTTGCTCATGAAACCAGTGGTGGTATGCTAAATGTAGGATTTTAATATGACCTCTTGGTCCAGAGGCAAGTATTCTACCCACTGAGCTACCACCACCACCTCATAGTGATATGAATAGCAAGAGCAATCAGAATGATGCTATTGTTCTACTTGCTGTGCAATGGAGTCACAAAAACAAACACCCCCACTATTTCCTGAAACAAGATTCCACCCCACACTCCCACTTTTAACTTCATTAAATTGATTAAATTGTATTTATACTTTGGCTTCCCCATCCCAAAAACACCGCTTTTTGAAAGCTTGATACACCCCTGGAGGAGGGGGTTCCAGCTTCACTGCAATGTTCTGTCAAACACACCTGTCCCTCCCACCCCCACCCTCACCTGGAGACACTTGAATGCACAAGCCTCTGTCATTCCAACAGGTGAGGATGACCAAAATGAAATTTTCTGCAGGGCCAGTTTCCACAGCAGCAAATGTTATGCAACCTCCATCCTCATTTACATGAAGCATGAACCCCTCTCATTACCTCGATTTGCTCATTTGAAACAAAATGAGAATAGAATGCATCAAACACCATATTAAATTCACAAATTATTTATTCATCATATATTAAAATGTGATCAAATACTTTTATTTCATATCATGTATAACAATACTCAGTAATTAACTGTTATCTGATCATTTGTCATTTGTGCGTCATTGTGAGCAGCACATAATACTTTTCAGCATTTAACCCATTCACAATTCACAGTTGGGTGCTCCTTGCCCACATGGCCTGACAGCTATCATCTATCTATTTATCTTTTTAATTATTGTTTGTACCTGTTTATTATTCTCCATTAAAAACAATGTTAAAAATATTGATTGATAATGTATACATTTTTCATTTTTTTCCTGTGGGGACACAAGAGAAATTTAGATATTGGTAGCTCAGGTATTTGTAGTTCATCATGTTATATTGTTAAATTTGTAGATGAATTATTGGTGTAGATCGTCACTTTTCCCTTGAGTGACATTAATATAACAAATAAATAAATAAATGACCAATGTAATACATTTTATTTGTACACTTCCAATCAAAAGATTCATTAGTTTTTATTAGCCATTCAATGATTTCCTTTGGTTTTATTAATTGCTACATTTTATTAATATTGAAAATCTTGCCTGTTGCTCTGATGGCAGCTTTGCACACTCTTGCCATTTTTCCAGTCAGATTGATGAGGAATCGACCTGGAATGATATTTAATTTAAAAAATAAAATAAAAAAGTCCATCATTACTTTATCAGAAACATATTCTGTTTTGTTTAACTTTTTTTGTTTACTGCATAATTTTAATGTGAATCTACTTTTTCTTTAAAGATAATGTGTTAAGCTGAGTTTAGAAGGAAATTAAAGTATTTTACTCTATTCATAAATGGTCGAAGTAGGTTAATATTTTAACAGCTGGGTTGCATCATGGTAGGTATATATCATTTAATAATATCAGAAATGTCTCTGTGTTCGAACATTACTTCAGTGACTATTGAGTCAAAAGAATATGCAAAAGTGCTCAACTGATTTATGGCTGAGGTTATCTACACTTTAATTTTTGTATCACATTCAGAGATGTACTTTTGGTTTTAGAAAAAAGGAAGAGTGCATTTTTAGAATATAGTCTGACTGAGGCAGAGTGCAGCAAGAATAGAGTAGTAGGTTGAAGTGCCTGATTCTGAGAATGTTGTCTGGTGTGCATCTGAGAATAATTCTTAGAAATGAAGAAACAAAATGTTCTCAATCACATCTTCATGTACACTGTTATTCTGTTTTATAGGGGTATGTTTGATGAAGCAGAAATTACAATGTTAAGAAGAATGAATTGTGCCCCCAGATATTTAACTTTTTCTGTGGCAGTTTTTCATGCCTTTAGTGCCAAATTATAAATATATAATTTACAAATGTTGCAACATTAATATTATTATGTTTTGGGAACATATTTGGGGGCACATTTTATGGCATTTATTTACCACATCACGAATTCACTCATTTTCACAATTTGCGGTGCTCTTTGAATTTAATCCTAACGAGTATCAGGGGTCTTCTCTCTCTCTCTCTCTCTCTCTCTCTCTCTCTCTCTCTCTCTCTCTCTCTCTCTCTCTCTCTCTCTCTCTC
>JBBMFX010342320.1:0-18552 GCA_037832545.1 Rhabdalestes septentrionalis
GAGACAGAGACAGAGACAGAGACAGAGACAGAGAGAGAGAGAGAGAGAGAGAGAGAGAGAGAGAGAGAGAGAGAGAAGGGTTTCCTGATCCAGGTGTGGCACAGCATGGAGAAAACAATGGGAGCAGTCTGAGTGTACAGGCCTGGGTTTGGTTGGGTTAAAGTTTCAATCCCAAGTGCTTTAGATGATTCTTACCTTATAATACCTCCCTATTCTTAATACCTTTAAACCAGTTTTTAATCTGTCAGGCTGGAGACAAACACACAAACTCCACTGGTCTGCCAGGACCTAGTCTGGGACACAGAGTTGAGAGACACGTGGGAAGCAGAGTCGAGGAGTCTGGAGAGGGTATTATAGAGCCATAAGGACATTCATTCATTTTTTTAAAATATATATATATATATATATATAATATGTTCCAAAACGTGAAAATGCCTAGAGCCTGTGGTCACCAAGACTGATACTACCTGTATCTGGATTTAGACTACAATTTTAAGCATGATTGAAGGTCTTAACAGCCATGTGATCCACCAAATCACCTCAGAAAAAAGACTGAACCCTCAGTCTGACACCTGAGAGAGAACAGTTTAGGAACACTTTCAGTTCACTGGGATCAGATTACCAGACCAAGCAAGGCGACAAAAGATGTTCAAGCAATAAAAAAATGTCCGTTTCTGATGTACAGAAACCCCTCCAGGGTGGAGAGTACATTTGATTGAGAGTGTATTAAATGTAGTTTGGTTTGTACAGTATCAGTTTCTCTATTGGATACTAAGGCTGCTACTTTCAATTATATTATTGTTATATTCATTTTCTGCTAGTCACAATTTTAATAAAAACAGACAGGATAGTAAAACATGCACAGCATTTAAAGATTCTAAAATAAGAAAAGACAAAAAATAATCCATAAATAAAATATTTGTGATGGAAAACAGATCTGAAAGTGGTGTGTGAGAGCTACAAACAAAAAAGATGCTTATTTTTAATTACTTCCGCCAAAAGAGAAAGTAAGTCACTGAGTTTTATGACATAACTGTAACCTGTTTTAACTCCATGGCTAATTAGCCTGTCCTGCATGAGCCAAATCAATACGCGTGATGCAGTAATCTTTAAGATCTCTAGGAAAAAATCTGACAGCCCTGCTTTATGTATAACCAGCCTCAACTAAAGGCAAACTAACGGCTGATGAGAAGGGAGTAGACGGAGACTATTATCCATTAAAAGGAGGTGAATTATAGTACACAATGTGTTAAAAGCCGTTCTGATGGTGAGAAAGTTGCACTCTCAGACAGTAATTCTAATTGGGCATGCTGGTCCTGCTGAGGAGGACCTTCAGGGGCTGGAATCTCACTAATGCCTCTGAGTGGTGGAGGAGGACCACAGGTCTGCAGCTTCAGGCTTACTTTCAGTCAATGAAAATCAGAACCACATACAACTGCTTTGACATTTAAGAGGCTTACAATGACCGCAGAGTTGTGAAAATACTTTGAAAAACTACTTCATTAGCAAACCAACAAACAGGCCCTGCCTACACAGAAATTTATTTTACATCTACTCCATTTGCAAGATAGGAATAGAACCGACCAAAACATCCCATTTAAAATTTTAATTGTGTATTAGCCTACACACGACAATGGATACCAAACAGACTAAAAACCACATTTTAGCTTTGAGGAGAATTTGTGGTCCTACATGCCATGCTCTTTCTGGACCTCTGACTTGTAGCCTTTTCCCGAGGCTACTGTCCACGCCAGGGGCAGATGGGCATGCTCAGTGTGTCTACAGCTCCGTAGCTTACGTCACCTTCCCTCTAACAGCCCCCTTTTCATGAATATTTAATGCCATGAGCTCATGCACCGCCCCTTCCTTGATGACTGGCATGTGTGGTTGCTAGGTGATGGGGTTGGCAATGCTGGCAGTCGCTGGCTCTCGGCTTACAGACACCTGATAGGATCTCAGCGTTGACTCCATTGTGGAAGTCTACAGACCCCCTGCTGCGTCAGCCACACAGCACAAAAGAAAGAGCCAAGTGCAGGCTCACTTTTCGGCGGCTAGGATTTCCATGAAATGTGGATTTGGAAGGGAATGGAACTGGCGGAGAGGGGGGTTCCTCTGGTCGCAGGCTTCCCGAGAATTCAAGTTCAATCCACAAGCTTCCCATCCTTTGCCGAGGGTCGCTTCCAACTTTGTTAGCTCGCCATTTTTCCAGACGTCCTTACCACTCACCACCGCTTTTCCTCTGCAGAGTTGTTTGTGTTGAGCTCTGGTAGGATAATTCCTATGGCTTGTACACGAAATCTCAATTTTCATTTACAAGGTTCATTTACAGGCCTGAGTGGCTGCAGCCAGTGCTTTAAATATGAGCCATCAAGCTACAATAAATACAATGAATACAACAAACAGCCTCTTTCACATTAAAAAGAAATAATAAGCAGACAATGAGCCAAGTAAAATGATCAGTCTCTATGTCGACCATACACTGATTAAAGAACTGATCAACAACCAAAACCATTGATTAAACAGAGGAAAGTAATATCGTTTCCTTCAATAATGGGCCTTGCTAATCAATACCACTTGCAGCCATACAAAACAATGTTGTGTAATTGGCATGGAAATATGGACAAATGATGACATGTATTATTTCAGACATTTCAGCTGATGTCAAAAACAAACACTTTGGATCTCCGTTTTACTTTTCTACTTGAAATTTGAAAACATCGGCTGTGGTTTACATGGTGTCAACTTTTCATGATAAACGAACGGACCAACAGAAATTTTCCAAAAGTGCTTCGGAAACAAATCTGGTTCTGTGGACTTACTCTAAACTGTGAAGGTTTTTATCTTTCTCCTTCTTTCCAACATTTTTGGAGGTTTTATTCCAACCACGATGATTTAATAAGAGTAGAAAACAGAACCAAATCTACATGGATTTGGATTGTAGAGAAATTAAGCCCACATTTGTGCAGGGTTGGCAAAGTCGGTGAACTAAATAAAATACGGACAATTCACCTCGCACCCTAAAACTCTCTGCAACATTAGGGTAGAAGAAATACCTCAAATGGCTCAAAATATCAGTGAAATCTGATTTAATTTATCAAGTTAAACAATTCTCTGGAGATAGGAGCCATAAAGTGGTCTTTGGAGTGATAGAAGACCCATAAAATATCCAGTTCCCCATAGAACCGTTCATTAAAGAACTTAAATTTGAAATGGAATTAAAATATATTTGACATTATCACAAAGCAGCTTTACAGAACTCCAGGTCCAGGCCCCTAGTGAGCTGGAAAAAAGAAAAAATAGGAAGAAACCTTTAGAGGAACCATGACTCTAAAGGGGAAACCATCCTCTGATTGACATTCAGTACAGAAAACGACACCAAGGGAATCACCGTTCTTGTAATGAGATACAAGTGTGAAGAAAATGTCAAAAGTTAAAAGGTGGCTACCCAAACACACCAAATATATGTTACTAAACTACTTCAGCTAATATTAATAGCCACCTCTCTCAATGAACACAGCATTTTATTTATAACAGTGTATTTACTACAGTGCATTTTCAGAGTATTTATGCTAACACATTTATTTGGACCTTTTACTATACTTTCTATTGTTGTGCACTATAAGCATTTGTGTCTGTGCAGTATAAGCAATTTCCTCCAGGATTTGATTCTAAACCTAGATACTAAATAAACAAATGCAGTGTTCTATACTGAATGAGACATGAGAGATAAAGTACATAAAGATTGTTCAAATTCAATAAATAAAGCCAAAACGTTTTTGAACACATGGAACACATGACGGCCAGTCAAATCGGGCAGACCAGCAAGACAATGGCCATATCAGAGGAGACATCTCCTAAGAAGAAAACATCCTTAGGTAGAATAATGAAGGGAAGTTGGGTCAGAGGGGGTGCAGGAGCATGAATACCTCGCTGAACTCCACCAGAAAAACTGAAGTCAAAGGACAAGGCAATAAACTCAGGGCTACACGTGCTCCTCTAGTCACGATAACTCGCTCCTCTACAGAAGCAGGAATGTAAGTAAATTCAAAACACTGCTTTGATATCAGGACTTGATTTGCATAGACGAGTTTGCAAGGAAGGAACAGTAAATCACAGCCAGACTGCAAGAACGACATGCGGGAATACAGACGCAAGCACACACACCTCATCTGGCGAGCTCAGAACAGAAATGTCGCGCTGTCAGAACAGTTAGGCTCAGCGGTACAGAAGCCACAGGCCAGGCAGAGTTAACCTCAGCCCTGCCAACACCTCCCCAAACCAGCAGCTCTCAGCTTTCATTTCATGCATTAAACATCAACATTAAGAAGGGAAGCCACGTGTCGGGGGCTTGTGAAGGAGCAGGCCTCTGGATCAGTCAGGAAATATCAGAGGTATCGGTCAGAACACACTTGTTTCACAGTGGTGTGACTCTCCTCAGATGTTTTGATCATATTTGCTCCCTGGGCTATGGTGCGAATTAGCATTTTAATGCATTTTAGGACTGTGTTGCTCTGCCTGGGCTAATTCACATTTTTTGCTTCTTTTAGTGAGGCTATGGAGGAAATTCCCATGTGAGAACTGGGGAGGGGTTTCTTGAGATGAGAAGAGTTTTCACCTCTGATGTTTCAGCCACATTTTCCCTGGAACCTATTGGCTCACTGAAGCATCCAAAAGCGCTGCACCTCTTCCCCCCTCTCCACAGACCCATGTTCTTTCTGCACCCAGCCTGAGCCCCAGGAAAGCTCATTTGATGTGCACAGAAAAACATTGGCCTGCAACTAATGGTGGTTAATAATTAATAATGTACTTGGTTACTGTGGCAATTAACTGATTATTTGAAACAAGTCACTGATTTTGTGCGAAAGGTTACATTTATGTATTATTACACAAAGGAAATATGAAGCGTTATGGTAAATTGCAAAATGCAAACACGCAAAATGCAATCCTTGAAAGAAAAGAGATTCTTTGTTTTGAGAAGCTTCTCTTTAAAGGTTTTGAGGACTTAAGACATTAAACAACAGTAGGATGTTCCATTTTCTGGGACCAGGTTCACTCTTGTTTTACAACAGTATTAGGACAAACACTATCTTCAAAATGGCCAATAATCCCCTATGTAACACTTTACTAGAACCATCTTCATCACGTTCAAGAATGTTTCAAGTTTAGTAGCACTCTGAGAATAAGGTCATAGCTCCCATTGGTTTCCAATCTTAGTTTTCCTTAAAGGACTTCAAGGGCATTATTGTGCTTCATAAGGCTTCTGCCAAGAAACATTTTCCTCATGTCCGCCCTCTTTCAAATGTGTTCCCTTGTTCAGTGAAGTCCAATCGGCAAAACAAGAAAATGAAAACAGCTGCCGATGTAATGACATTAATGCTATTGAGTGATCAGTGTCGGCCTAGAGCAGCGTTTCTCAAACTATGGGCCGCGGACCGGTAGCAGTCTGTGAGAATTTCCTGACGGTCCGCCGAGCCTCGCTTCTGTACCAATCAAAATTCTGTCAGAAACAGCTCTGATCTCAGCGATGCAGTCCCTAAGCGCCCTGCCCCGTCCCTCCCCGCCCCCTCAATGTCAAAGCCCACCCTTGTTTCTGCATTCTAGAATGTTCAGCGTTCCTGCCGTTTGTTTTATTCACTCCAAACTTTTCAGGAACACACATGCAAAACGAGAGCTATCGAAAAATCGCGGCTTGTTCAAAATAAGCGAGTCTGGTTTCCTTCTCTCGGAAGCGTCCATCAAACGAGGCCCTTCCACACCCCGGATCTGTGCGAGAACGCAGACAGACAGAAACAGGCTGAACTCGGATGTCGTTTATGCAGTGCCGTGCATCCCCAAAGCCTGACATGACTGGTCCCCAAGACAAATAAGTTTGATAAACGCTGGCCTAGAGGAAACCCTGTAAAATAAAGCAGCAATAGTCTTTTACCTATTAATACAAGTGTGGAAAGCTGGTGGAGAGGCAGTGTAGCTGGATATGTGTTCAGAACGCTGACTGCCCAAAAAGAGACAGCAGCAGTGGCAGTAACATGAGGCTCTGGTTGGGGGGAGTCTATAGGGAGGATCACATAAGCAGGGGATACAGCAGTGAAGCTGGGGGATGGGGGGCTGTCAAGGATGGAATGAAATGAAGAAAGCAAATATCTTAAAAACATGGATTATACTAACTTCAGCCATTGGAGAGACATTTATAACAGTAACTAAAAAGAAAACTGTCTTGGTTTTAGAATATCCCAGATTTATTCATTTCCAGATCTGATAAGCGACTACATTCATTGCCTAGTTTCGCACTAAGACATTATTTTAACCATTTCAATATTCTAAAAAGTCACCAACCCAAAAAAACCCCCAGCAGTGTTTGCATTTTGATATATTGGATCATGTATAAAGGCCATACGGAGGTTATACGTATCTTGTTTCTCAGGGACAAAGAGAAAGAATGAAAGATTCTGAGGCGTAATTCTCCATGTCTAACCTACTCCCACGTTCATCAGGTCCATTATGCTATAAAATACCTGTGACAATCCTCATGTCCCTGCTGACCGCGATACTGAGGTCAATGCCCACAGCCAACCTTTATTTTTTAAACAGGAAATTTCACTAAAGAAAAACTGTACTAATACAGAAACAATTTGGATGAAGCCCTTATTCAGAGTGACTTACAATCATTGGTTACTGGGACAGTCCTCCTGGAGCAAAAGCGGGTTAAGTGTCTTTTTGAAGGACGCAATAGTAGAAAGTGGGGGGTTTGAACCTGCAAATTTGTGGTCGTCAGGTTCACAAGCAAATGTTTTACCCAAGGCAACAACCACCTCAATCAACAAGAGACTTCTCCTGGTAATTACGCAAATTCCCATCTTGTTTGAGCTCTTTTTTATAATAATTTTTTAACTATAAATTAAATAAGTACAAGCAACCATGTATTACCAACTAATATCTGTACAAAATAAAGAAATGCCTTTTCCTCCAAATAATTGTTTTTTACCATGGGAGTTTTTTTTACCAAGGTTTTAGGTTTAGAATTTCCCAATGAAGTACAGATTTGGGACATGAATTGGGACATGGATGATGCATAGAAAAGTGCCAAATAGGCCATCTGAGCGTTGGTATAGTCTAGTCTTGTATGATATTTATACACAGGGAGCACTTTTATGTGGACAGATTTTAAATACTTCAATTTTGTTTGTATTACACATGCATATGTTTAATAAAACGTATAAATTTCCCCCAAATAAACTAGTGACATCATAAACTGTAATAGAAAGTTAGGTAATAATAATGAGATTTATACCAGTAGGGAAACCTGGTAACAGAAAGTCAGTAACAAATTAGGAGCGAAAGCAGAAAATACCCAGTACTGGGTACAATTTTGCTTTCGAATTTCAGTTCTATTTATCGGTTCCTAAACACTACATACAGTACCTGCAAGGACATGCATGGCTGTCTGCCAAGAACCAGTTTTAGGTGAATGTCATTCATCAAGGTATTAATACTTATTTAACATTTTTGGTTGCATTTAACTCCCAACGCAGCTGGTACTTTCTGAACGTTTAGAATAAAGTTGTTCTTTATCTGAAAGTTTCTCTTTCATTTTTTATTTTTATGGAAGCGAAATGGGCAACTGATCTTAAATCGATAAAATTCAAATACCAAAACTAATCACCACATATGTGAATGATGTGAGAACACTACAGGATGAAGACAGTTCCCTTCTGTTCTCTGAGGATGCACGAGTTGCTTAGGCTCAAGAGTGACGCTGAAAATGATCACCGGAAACGGCACCGGGAGAACCTCAGGAGAGGCCACTGGATAAACACTCACTCTGTGGTCCCTCAATCTCTGTTCCAGGCAGCGGCACTGGGCCATGAGAGAGGAAGACAGAGGGAAAGAGGGGGAGAGACAGAGAATTACTGCCTGAAGCACAGTATAGACTCTCAGCATTTACACAGCAGTCACATGCGCATCAGATCCAGCTCATAATTCACCCACTTCAGCAATCTGCCCTCAGGTCAGGAGCTGCACAGAAACAGCCACGGACCATTACTGAAAGAGCATGACGTGTCACACAAACACTGCTTTTTAGATTCTGTGAAGGGATCAACATTGGGGGACTTTCAAAGAAACAGGGAATAAGACTAACAACAAAAGGAGCAACATGTTTAGAGAATGTGGAAGTTCCCCGGCTATTCAGACAACAAAGACATGAATAAATTTCACAGGTCAGCTATTGGCAGGAATGAAGATTTATTCATTTCCTAAGGGCAAAATGTCAAAATCATGATTACTGTGGCACTACAACCCACACACCGGCGCACCACGAATGGAAGGAAGTGGGCAGTGTCCGAGTCATTTGTGATCTTACAGCATGTTTAGAAAGCAAAAGCTGCTACTGAGGCCACAACCCAAGTACCACAAGGGCTGTGAACAAAGCTTTTTTATGACAGTATGAGTGGCCAATGCAGCTCACATCCCCACACACACACACACACTCCAAGAACATAAAACTAAGTCAGATGGAGCACAAACTAATGGGTCATTGACTCAGAGGCAGCAAATAGTTCTGTTTATTACTAATACTGTAGTTCCTGCATCTGAATGAAGACTTTGTTGATAGAGTCCAATGGCATGGACATGTGGCCAACAGTATCTTACGCAAAACACAGACTGAAGTTTAACCAATAATCACGTTACTCAATTGTTCTGTGCACAATTGGCCATTTTATAGTCCAGTGCTGACAAAATAAAGACCATTTTTACATCAGTGGTAACATCTGAAGTCCCCTGTCTGGGAAAAATGCTCAAATAATTAGATCAAATGTTCATTGCCGTAATTATTCTTGGTTCAGTGGTATGCAAGATATACGATATAAGGGGTGCATTCTTTATAGAGGGCCATGAGATCACATGGTCATGCGCCAGACAGATGTGCTTGGTAAAAGTGAATTATCACGACTAATTCAATGTTGCAGTTAATGTACAAGCCACAGCAAGGCCTTGAGCATCTATGGTATATGGCAAAAGGACAGTGTGGCTATCTTACTACCATACTGACCATATATAATTACGACAGAGTTAGAAGACTGCAGGGAGAAAAAGGAAAAACTGTCAGGCTATATTTTTCAGCCCTAAAAATTGTCCTGTTGGCAGCATTTGCGGTCATTGGCTGCAGGGCGGCCAATGGCAGAGAGCTGCTGACCCTTGCACCATCTGTCCTGGTGAGGTCATGACTGTTTCGGGGCCAAAAAATGACATCTGACTAAAAGGAGCTTCAGTTCGGCTCCCTGAGGAACGCAAGGGTGGATGAGGGGTGGAGGGGAGGCAGGGAACTAAGAAGCGCGTAATGATTTGGGGAAAATTATTCTGATTCTTCTGACCAATACAGCAATTTACATACAAATGTATTAATACATTAAGCACCAGGAGTCACCTGAATAAATGCTTTACCTTAAGTGAGCCCCATAAATCTCTTCAGGGAAAAGTTCACTGAATGACACTGAATAATGTAACTGTAATAGGAAACTGCAGCAACATTGCACTCTTTAAAACTGTGCTTAGGAATGAAGGCGTACAAGCACACCGACTCGTACACACACCTAAAAAGAAAAAAAAGTTACATCATGTCAGCCTGGGGCCCTTAAGCACCCATTGAAGGGCAGAGCATGACGAACACATTTGTATGGGCAGCTAGAGTAGCCTGTGTGCTCAGACCAGATCAACACACACATGTACATAAAGAGATTCATACAGGACCACTTAGCTGCAAACTGGTGTTAGTTCAGATGAATACTGGCATCAGCCCCATCTTAATTTATCTATCAGACTGCAATAAGATAACACACCTATGATGCCACATTGGTTTCTTGTTAATATGCATCTAATATGCATTTTAAAGCAAAAATATCAATGAAAAAAGCAAATGAAATAAATGTGTGTGAATGTGCATTAGATTTTTGTTAATATTTACAAAGTATGTACAACTATGTCAAAATCTGGTCCTGAGGTCAGGGGTCACATTGCTGAGGGTCTGTCAGATCATAATTAGACTTTCATTCAAGTAACTGCTAGCCAGCATGGGTTTCTTTTAGCAAAATGAGCAGGAAATAGTTCTCCTCCAAGTGTGTATAGCTATCCAGATCATTCTGAAAATATACATGGGTGCCTTAAGACTTCACATGAAACATGTTCTTGCCTTCAGCTTATGCTGATGGGAGAAATGTGGCTAGAGGAAAACTGCATACAAGAAATTTGTTTTAAAAATACAAAATAGAAACTGACACCTGAATAAGGTGCATTTTGTTTATGCCTGCACATCGGCATAAAAGCTGTCATGAATATTGACATGCATAATGCCACATATGCCTGATATAAGCCTAATGCCAGTCAATATTCAACCACAGCCCTGGCTGTCAGATTACTTCAGAGTGACTTAGCAATTCTCCCAGTCTTTATCAGTGATAAGCACCAGCATTCAATACAATCTCAGTTATCATAAAGATCTAAATCTAACTGACCACAACAATCGAGGCTGTAATGTCAAACAATCCCTTGAGTCAAAACGTCATGCATACCGGTGTTGGTTAAGCCATCATAGCTCTGCATCAGGAGAATTGAGGTAAAATACCTCAAGTAAGACGGCAGTGAAGAGCTACGGAAACATGGGTGTGGTTGTTTCAGAATAAGCCAGAGGATAATTACCCGGTCACTCAGCATAGCTTGTTAGTCAGGGCAACAACACTTAAACGCTGCCAATATAAAACCATCAGGTTTCACAGGAATTCCCATACGTATTCTGATCTCTTTGCATAACCAGGATTTTAATCCAATTACTACTAGTTAACCGTTTTCCCCTTTGAGTGCTGAGAACAGCATTTGCCCAGAGAGAATTTACAGGGTCCAAAATCCGCCCTCAGACTCACTCTTCCTCGTCCTGGGAATACGAGCCTCCGCGATTGTTCCGGGAGTTTAAGCTGCCTAAACACTCGTTACAGATGCGGCCGAGTTGCGTACAAAACATATCAACCCGAAACGACCCTATAAAATGTGTGCCTCCCCAAAGGTCCGTCTGCAAATTCGTGTCTGCCGCCGGGTCTGGTTACTAGGCAAAATGTTTTTAGAATCATGGCAAAAAAAAAAAAACATGCATTAGCCGCACCTCATTATTAGCTGAAGTTCAAAATGTTAGAAAATTTTGGGGAAAAAGTAGCGGCTTATAGTCCGGAATTTACGGTATATATGATCCATAAGACTCAGTGTCTTGCAGGTGATAAAATCACTGGCACCAAGGTGTCAAACCTATAGCCAGCAGTTAAGATATACGCTACTCGTCAACTGCTAATCGTGTTTTTGCGGTTTCAGGTAATTTAATAACAGTTTAACTTAATTAATATTGATGCTGCCTCATCTGGCCGGCAGCAACGTTAATGATTTACTCATCAGTTTAAAAGTGAGACTGTGTGCGGATGACGTATCAGATGGATGTGCAGACAAAGGAACAGGGAGTGGAACAGAAGGCAGGCAGGTGGGCAGTGTCCGGTAATGAAGGCTTTCTAAGATCCAGCCTGGTGAACAGCTATACACTCAGTCATCAGACTATTTTGAGCAAGGAATGTGTCACTCATTTTTTCCAAGGCAAGTAAAAGAGCCACTAAACGCAACGCATGATGCTTTTATGCTTTGATTACAGCTTTCTCGGCTTCACTGACACACAGTCACATGCCTCTGCAGGTCAGGTCTCGGAGACCGCAGCTAGGAAACACACACAAAAAAAGAAGAGAGAGCAATAAATTTGCCTCCCTTTGCAAAGAGAGGCCTGCATGCTCGCGAGGTTTATATACTTGTGGCTGAAGGAGACCTCTGAACATTGCTGTGTCATAAAGAGAAGGTTGAAACGCTGACGTGACGGAATGTTTGTTTAGGTGAGACATTTCCTCTGAGGCCTCGTTCACATTACCAGCTTACAGTGGCACAAATCACATTTACTGCCTTAATGGCTTTGTTCACATCACAAGCCTTGTTGCTCAACACCAGTTTCTGCTCTGATCTGATCTCTTTGACTTGATTGTTCACATTTATGTATCTTTAGTGTTTTCAGGGTAAACAAATCTGCAAACTGGAATGAACCTCCTGTGCACAAACCAAACAAAACTCTCACAGGAACAATCTAAGCATGTCATAAAAACAAATGAACTAATTCATGAACAGTTTAAGCAGTAATCATAAAGGTCATTAAACCTAGACAACTCAGAGAAGATACATAATGCTCCCAAAACTCATTTTGCTAATACATTTTTGTAAATAATGGGGGCGCAAAGGACAATCAAAGGAAATTAAAAGGCTTTAATTTAAAATCACCCTAAATTTAGACTACCGAATTTTACTTCTTCAGTTCAGCACCAGAAATATGAAGCTAATGTAGCTAAGTCAATAGACTATATTATGTCTATCTATATTATTTACACAAACATACTTCAAAACTTTTCTCATACTGCTCAGATCAAAAACAAAACCAGCAAGGTGGCATAGATATGTAGATGTGATTTCAGAAAAACTATGACTTACTGTGCGCTATAAAAGTGAACAAAAACCCGTTCAAGAAAACACCAGAGCTGGTATTTGCAAAACAGTTGTAAAGAGGACTGAACTTGGGTCAGATTTTTCCGTTCTCATGACTGTCATCACAGACACAGCATGTCAGCACCTGAGATAATTTGTGAAAACAAACACTGTTGTCTAAACCTGCTGCCTGCAGTGTTTGACTACACGATTAACTTTTGTTCAACTTTAGAGCAAAATGTAAGTTGTACTGTCTCATAAACCACAAAATGCACAAAAGTGTGATTTGCTTATGCATTTCTGGAAAAGATTTGGACAAGTATTGATTTCTAGTGTTTGTTAACTTCATAGCTCCAGCGCCATTCCTTTTTTTAGTTTATTTGAACAAGACATACAGGAAAAAGTTGTGTATCATTCACAGTACTGTCCCTTTATGCCATGAGTTGGATATGGGCAGGATCATTTATGAAAGCAGCTCAGCCAGTTCAATATGTTAATCTAACCAGTGTGATGCTGATTGTTTTCAGGGTAATGCTTTTCAAAAACAGATTCAAGGCTGTATCCACATCCCATATGTCAAAGTAAACGGTCATCTCGGTTTTATATATGTAGACAAAAAAAAAAACACAGAATACACATTCAATTAATATATCCATGCAAACTGTAAAATATAAGTAAAAAGGTTAGACAGCAGCCAAGTAGAAAGTAAACAGACTACTAAAATGTGATTGTGTGCTTTATATGAGCAAAAGATCATGTGCCTTAGCAGCTGACAAAATGTTAAGAGCAAACAATCTCTGCAATAAAGCATGTGCTGTTCATTTTTTCACTTTTTTGTCACGTGGATCATACATGTGAGGTCGCTGATTTGTACACATACAGGCCATTTCAGGACAAGAAATTAGTGATAGTATCTAAACAAACAAACAAACAAACAAACAAAAAACCAGATTGGTAACATGTTCATAGCCAAATTCACTGTGCTGCCAGTTGGAAGGATCCCGATCCAAACTGTAATCAAAACACACAAACACACCACAGTCAACCAAACGAGGATGCATCAACACGTGTAAGGAAGAGACTGCCATTCCATTTCCAGACACATGCCTGTCCGATTTCATCGCTCTCTCTCATTCACACACACACTACATTCACACCCTCCGCATTGTTGTCAACACCTCATGTCATTTACACTTTCCTTCATCCAATAGCTCTTCAAACATTTAATCCAAACCACCAGCACCCCATTCAGCAGTTCATCCACATTCCTTTAAACCCCAAAGAGATGTTCTCCAGCAGCCCAGGGATGAAGATCTATAGAGCCGAGCCAACGGAGGCATGATTCAGGGGTGAGGAACGCTCTTCAACGCACAATGAGAAACCAATTCTACTGATCGTCTCTGAGCCACCTCATTTCCTGCTTACAGAAGTCTCACTATAAATTCCACCCTCTGAGCTGTGAGCAACACTCGACTCAGCCCTCTCCTGCTTCTCCTCCGGGAATTTTCGAGTGACTTTCCTGGCTAATTTGTGTTATATAAACACGGGTAAAGGATTAGGCTCGGGCTGGGCTTTAACGTTATCATCACAGTTAGTTTTGAATATGCACAGTGGGAAATGTTAGTCAGAAACAAGGCTTGCAGACCTAATGCCCCACAGGGCTCCACGCATCCAGCTCATATGACACTAAGCTGAAGCCCTGGGCTGCATTTATAGATCCTCCTCTGTACGGAGGAAAAAAATGGAGGGGCTCCAAACATCCGCAATCAATTAGGGCTCTGGCATGCAGGCCAAGGCAGGGACAGGCTTCCTTCCTGCAACGCTGCTCACTGGAGACATGATGGAGGACAAGGCCACGAGAAGGGAGAGGATGGAAGACTCGCTCTAAATGGACTGTTCACACACACATTTCCTGTGACCAACACCAAGCCCCCAAAGCTCCAGATCTAACAGTACATTTCTAAAGTTCACCCTTCACATATTTGAGGACATAGTTCTTATGCTCTGGAGAAACTATGTTTGGGACACAGCACTGAAATGTCTGCATTTTATTCATGTCACTCACTGCATGTGTAACAAGCCGAGAGAGACAGTGTGTGTATTTTACCCACTGTTGATTCTACTAATTTTATTTACAAGCACTGGCTTTAGAAAACAGCTAAACAATTTAATCATTATTGTTTTGATTTATTATTAGCATTACTATTGTAACTGCAACTACTATTATTAACACATCCTAATATCTGATTTGTATAAATCCACATGTATCAGCATCACTTATATGTACTAGGGAGGTGCTTTTCCACCCAAAACATGAATCCTTGCAGTAACACATCTGAAATTATCATTTAACAACATAATATGAACAACAGCTTACAAACAAGTTGGCTCTATCTGTCTTTTCTTGTGTGGGACTCTTGTGCTTGTGGTGGTGCATGCGTGTGTGTTAGGGGGTTTAGGAATCTACGTACCGGGGGGAGGGGATTGGGGTCAACTATTATGGACATGGCTCACAATTCCCATATCAGTGTAGCATTGGATACTACTTCTGCTTTCCAAGGTCAGCCACAATGGCTGGAGATTCCAGTCTGAAAACTGATCCGAGTGGCTATTTTCAGAAACACAAAGTGTTTCCTCTACATACATTTGACTAAGAAAGGGTAATGGAAAATAACAAAAAAAAAAGACCATCAAATTCAATTCAATGCCAATTTAGTGTCCTGACTGTAAAAAGCCTTAAAACACTTACAACACTTAATGTGATTTGATGTGATGAACACTTGTTCCTACAACACAATCAATGTTAGAGAATCAATTTGCATATTACACCCTTCTGCAATGATGTGCAAACAATATGCCTCGCAGTCACACAGGGAGACGCTGGAGTGCGGAAGTCTGGATGTGAGAAAGATGATGTTCAATGAACACCTGACCAGCAGGACCCAGAAGAGGCTTCGTGTCTGGGTCAAAGATCAAACTCCCCTTTTGGCCAGCGCTGTGGTAGAAGACGAGAAAACTAAAAGAGAGCACTGTTTCGTCCTCATGTGGAGACAGTCAGTCATTATCACCTGTCAAATAAAAGTTCTCCCTCTTGCTGAGAGCGTTTTACAAGAAACAGTGCTTCTTTACACATTTCCTTCACACTGTTTCAGGCTACAGCGACAGGCCTTAAAAACTCTTGGCAAATTATATTTTTGTTGAACTGAAAATCAGCTATACCACTGTGAACAATTCTGACTTGCTGAGATTTGCCAGAACAGAGTGTCTCACAATGAACCCACTCTGAACATCTCTGTTTACACCTCAAACACTTCATCATGTGGGGGATTTTAGAAATTAAGCTCCCTTTAAAGGAGGTGGATATGCTCATGGCGGTGACACACATAGATTAAAACTACACAGAGAAAACCACATCATTGAGCAAAACTGGCTCTCACCATCAAGCTAAAGCCGTTTTGTCTCATTAAGGCTCAAAATAAGCTCATTTTCACAGAGTGCACAGACAAAAATGAGGCTCAGGCACAATTTTTTATGGCATAAAAGGAAATCTATGCACTAATAATTATGAAAATAAAATATAAAACTCAGCTGGGTAAGCACAGCAAAGTGCTTGAGCACAGTTTGCCTCATGTCCACATTAGACGAGGTGTCCAGACGGAATCATCAATAGGCTCTTGAGACTAAAACGGTAACATGAACAGTAATGACGACAGTAAAGTGCAGAAAATTCAAACATCAGACAACACTGCTCATTCTTCTACCATTTCTCGTCTTAAACGCCTGATACTCCGCTGCAGCTCTGATCTTTTCACCATAAGGCAGCACAGATAATAAAATGACTGTTCATGTTTCGCTCAAGCCGTTCCTGAACACCAGCAGGCCGTTGTATCACACGGGAGACTGGGCTTCATTTGGAAATCATTAGGGTGGTCATATTGGAAGATCATGCTGATTCAGAAACATCTGGGGATGTTACAGCAGAGGGATACCGCCGCTGCAACTCATCTCTGATGGCCATTTAATTAAGAGCAGTTTGAACTATAAGATGGCTCCTTTGTGTTGGCTGGAGATTTGGGAAAGGAGGGGGCTGAGAAACACACAACACATACCACCCCCTCTTCCTGTACTGACTTAACCCCCATTTAAAGAGGCATGAGTGTAGAAAGCAACCCCCACACATACATTCCATTCTGAAGGTGACTTTGAGGAGGGGAGGGGATACTCATCATCTTTTTTGGCCTGATGGGACGCTAAAGCAATGGTACTGTCAATCAAAGTGAATATCCTCGCCACTCTTCTCTTTAGTTTACAGACGCTTGATTTCTTTTCACTCAGCATAAATGACAAGCCACCATAAGACAAGTCGTAGGTTACATTTGTATGTAAATTAGTGGGACAAATGGAGATTGTGGTGGTGACCGTTGAACCCCAGAAATAATGAAAAAAAATGTTGACATTATACTGATTGTTGGCTTTTTGTTAAGCGCAGCCAAGCAGCGATGGGCCCAGGACAGTGTTGTTCACCTGCTAGTTTTTAATGAATAACTCTGGACGCTTTATAGTCTGGGGCAAAAGCACTGAAGCTTGGCTGTAAAACAACCTTAACTAAGCTCCCTGAACCTGTCTGGAGACAAGCCATTCTCTCAGACCGAAAAAAAAAGGTGAAGTACCTGACAGGCATTAAAACTGATAAACAGAAGTCAGTTGACTGTTACTTATTCAAACCTGAGGGAAACTAAAGGCACTGTGTGCTGTGAGAAGAAAGCATAGCAGCAGATTGCCTTGGGAACCAATAAACCACTCCGACTTATACAAAACCACAATTCACTCTTCATACGTTAGTATGCAGGTCACCGAGACCCCCTTAAACTTTCACTAGCCTCTCTCCCTTTTCTTTTTTTTAACCGGAGTCGTCTCTAAGAGGAGTATAAAACTTTCTCCGTCAAGGTGAGTGAATGTACATCTCCAATGCAATCTGGGGAATTATCACAGGATTCTGGGAATGTTCCCATTGACACTAAACAAAACAAAGCATGTCATCTTGACAAAGGTGGAGAAGTGAGGGGGGGGGGAAAGCCTGGTTTCTTCATGTTTTCTTTCGTTCTCGCTCTCTGTAAACAGGGCCGAACGATCCGTCAGGGCTGTTGAGGGGCCCTGTAAACGTGAACGGGGGGAGTCTGAGAACAATGAACTCCATTACCCTTCCATGCCGAGCTGGAGCCAATTCCCAAAGAGCCGGCCCGAGCTCAGGCAGAATTCATTTTCCCAATCCAAGAGGAGAACAATGGAGACCGAACACTCAGCACTAGGGCTGATTAATTATTAAAGAAATAAATTCTCTCTGAGTGATGCTAATTCCTGATAACCTAGGATCTGTGAATGAACTGATTTTGATTCAGAGGGATTGTAAAACTGCATTGATACAGTGGATGAACTGGTAAATTTCCAGTCTAGTATCAGATATATCAGATATATTTTCGCGTGATATAACAGAGACATGCGATAAATATTGACATTTATTTAGTATCTTTAGCATTTATCACTTATTTAATATACATTGATGAAATTGGAGAGGAAGTCAAAATCAGCGGGAGAGGTTCCTATGCACAATACTTTCAGTAATCACAGTAATACTGTATCGTAGCCCAAATATAGCAATAACGTCATATCATCCCAGTAGCAATTCCCACCACTGCTTTTTAGTATGCTTACAAAACTAAATGGCTAAAAATCCAAATACCACTTAATAACTTAAATATAACTATAACCAAGTGACACATTTCATTATTTAATTTCTTTGTTTAATTAATAGAAAACAATTTCAGCACATTCTCGAAAAACGAGATGTTGGGAGTATTGAAATGTAAATCTGCTTTCTCAATATTTATTACAATGCATTAATACTGCATAAATACTAGGGCTGTAACCGAATACTCGAATATTCGAGTATTCATTCGGTGGGATGGCCTTTGAGTTTTCATTCTGAGATTCGAGTATTTGAAA